>JAWZYV010008583.1:0-259847 GCA_038373885.1 Cheiracanthium punctorium
TAGCAATTTAAAAATTGCATGTAATCTCAAGATTTCTTTTTTTTTTTTTTAAACGGACGGTAGTCAAAATAAGTTCGAAAACACGTGCTTTGTAGAAATACATCGGGCGTTTCCCCGTCTCTGTGCAAATTCGCTCCTGTGAAGTTAATTACAAATTGCTGCTTCCGTTGTTTTCAATACCACTTGATGTCAGAAACATGGAAATTTTAAATGAGTGCAAAACAGAAAAAAGCCTTAAAAATGTTTTAAACATTCGAAATGTCAAACCAAACACGCAACTAGTTGTATGTAAAAGTTTGGTACTTACTGTAGCCTTCCGCAATCAAATCTCCGTTTTCCGAGTCCATATCCTACAAAGAAACAAAATATCATGAATTTGTTGCATTCCCATTTAAACTGCTTCAGCTTAGAATGCTTCAAGCTAGAACACAAATTTGGAGGATGGTTTTAGGAACTTTCGAGTTCATGAAAGATCCCTACGAGCTCGCGAAAACGAGCATCGACTGTATTTCAGAAGAGCAACAATTCTCCACGAAAACAATTTAAGTTCTCATACAGAAATCCACCCTCTAAAGCTGGTCTTTTTGAAAAAAAACTAGGCGTCACAGGACTTGCAGGACTTCAGAACAGATTTTAAACCAAACGATATGAAACACTAACAAATTAATTCACCAAATGCACTCTGCACTCACAGTAAAAGTGAACCCGTACATCTCTAACAACATTTACAAAACGCTTAAAAAAGTGCCTTCAAGAAAGAACCGAACAGTTAACAAACTAGGGAAATATTTCAGAATTTCTTTTCCCGAATGTTTTGTAGCTCAATGTTTATAAGGTTAGTGACCGTCTATCTACTGACCGTTGATAACAGTTTGTACCGAGTCTGTTTAACGCTTTTCGAGTAGATTAGATTTTTTAAAGAATACATATCCGCTAAAGTTAGAAGAATTCTTAGAAGAGCAACCTTAAGCAGATCATGACGTGAACGTGTTTGACATTGTAAAGGTCAACTCTCTTGGAGGGCAGAACATATCAATCCGAACTAAGCGGTTTGTTTTAAAATAGGAAAGTAGTCTATAAATGTGTACCATAACAAGAGCTATAAGTATTACATGAACCATTTTACATCTCGGGCATTATTTTGTAACCCTTAATAACATCTTAGTTTTTTTTGAAATAGCAGAATACAGAACCCTCCTTCCCCCCCCCCCCCCCAAAAAAAAAAATGGGTTCATTTAAGACCGATTTATAGAACACTGCTTAAAAATTGCGATCATTTTCGTATAACAGGTACAAGAGTCGTAGAGCATATTAAAGTGAGATGTTCCGCTTTTATGAAGCTTTAGCTTCTGTAATTTATATATCTTCAATGGCAACACACAACATCGTTCTTTTTCTAAGGAGTGCAAATGAGCTTTGCAGGGATTATACCGCGCAGTACGCACTCTAGGTGGAGTACAGCTCGGGTCCCACGGTACAGCACGGGTTATTATATCACGGAACGTATCGATCGTGCTATTGGGTGGAGAGGGGGGTCTACTGTATCCTAAAACACGTTTTAAACAATGAGTGTACAGAGCATTGTATTAGCATTTGAAAGAACTAAAAATGCTAATATCTAATCAAGGATTGGCGTAAACTGATACGTATGTAGCCACGAGGAAGGAAGCAAAACGTTTCCTATTGAGGAAAAACAGTATTTTCAAACAGGCGATACCCGGATTTTCTTGAATTTTTGAAGGGGGTGATTGTTCCCCTTGCCCCTAATTAGTTACGTCTATGCAATCAAGCACAAGTAAAACAAAAATAACCACTATCGAAAGGTGCTCTATTTTCTCATTTAGGCTACGTATAGATAGACTGACGGACCGAAATCTTAAAAGCTCTTAAGTGTTTAACCACAAATTTCAACGTTGGGAAACGTCAAGAAAAGAACTTACAAAGAGAAGGTTTACAGCTTCTTCTCCGAGTTGCTTCTTTTTGATGAAGAAGCAGTCATCCAGGACAGAGGGTTCTCCGTACAGCTCCACCTCAGTATTCCTGTGCTTGAGGCAGAACACCAAGGTCTGCAGTTCTGGCTTATTCAGCCTGTTCAGTATTGTAGCCGTCTGCAACGAAGAGAAACTTGTCACTGCACTGAACATAGCATAAGTCTCATTAAGAACAAAAAGGAAATTGCAACTTCAATTCTAAACAAGTCAAGAAAAGTTGTTTAAACTTTTAATGAACCCTTTGTTGCGAGGTGGTTGCGGTGAAACCACTTTATTTCAGCGCTTTCACTACTATTCGCAAAAAAGAAAAAGTGGTTAAATGGTCCCAATGCTGAAACAGACCAGCCGTTGTCCTCGACAGCTGGCTGTGCGATCAGAAATCATTTTTAGCTCTGCGGCGCCAGATGGGAGATTCCATCGACCTCCATGTTTTTGGTAGTTAGATGGATCGGTGGTAACGGGTGCATTTTTTCAGCGTTTTGCTGATCTATACAGAGGGGGTGTTCTACATGGATGTTAAAATGCTTGCTCTTGCAAAGTGTTGCAGAACATTAAACCTGCTTCAGCTAGGAGCTCCCCTTTTCCTGTCAAACTCCTTTCACTGTATCTTTTCAGGAACGAAATATTACTCCCAAATCTTTATCCCGAGACGTTCCAGTGGTTAACCAATGACGTTTCTTTCTCCTGCCACAGTGCGTCCACAAAGATTTTTTAATATGTGTATAAATATATGTAAACAATCTTTCATTCTAATCGATTATACAGAATGTCCCCGAAAGATGGTAACAAGCTTTAATTCTATTAACCCTTTGAGGCGCAACCCTTTACCAATGCTGAAAAAAGGGCAACGGCTGCCCTTTTTTCAGCATAGGGCAATATATCCAGCTGTTCTCGCATTCTTTCATTTTTCAGCAGATGTCAGTGCTGTTAAAAATAATCGTGACAATTTGTTTTACGGGAAATGACGTGCTAAAAAGTAAAGGATTCTCGTGGAGCTATGTCACCCGCAACTATTTTTATAGAAAATCAAATCTTCGTGATTGGCAACAGTCAAAACGTCAGAGTTTGGTGTTCCCAGAGCGGGATCACTGCGCATTAAAGGGTTAAAGATTATAATTGAAAAAAATTTTAAAAATGAAGTAGCGAAACCGTTTATTCCGAAAAAAAAAAATTCCTTGTTCTTTCCCAAAAAGTCACGCTTTTTGAACTTTTATACTGTTTCGAACAAAATATTTTCAAACTATTGGGTTGGCAACAAAGTAATTGTGTTTTCTTGTATAAAATTCAAGCAAATAAGTTTTCAACAAGTTTTTAATTACAGGTAAGCTGTGGCTGAACATACGATTCATATTTGCTACATTTTAAAGTAAGAATTTCACTGGCAGTATTTTTTTCGTCCATAAAAGATGGCCACCCTCCCCCTTTTTTCGCTTCTATCCTCCTTAGAGGACAATATTAAAGATGTCCTGAAATTAATTTTTAGGTATTCGTGACTGCTGTATTTTACAGAAAGAATTTCACGGTCTCTATTTTTATTTGAGATCACGCGGGATATGTGAAGATTTTTTTGGCCCCTTACCCCCCCCTAAGATTACGAATTTTGGAAAATGCGCTCTGATCTAGCACCTATGTTGAAGAACTCACGTACGTGCCAAATTTCGCATAATTAACTTCAGTAGTTTTGGCCAGGCGAAATATTGACATACGGAAAAACGCAATTACATTTTTGCCAACCCAATAGTAAAATATGTCTCAACCTAATCGGGTGACGTACAAAATCATATCCTAAGAAGAATCAGAATTATGAAGATAGATATACGCTGACATGAATCACTTTTCAATGGCTCTTGGTGGGAAAAGAATTGGGTCGGGGGAAATCGCAGTTACAAGGTCTCGTGCAAAAATTATGAAGAAAAAAGACCCCACTGTTTTGCACTCTTTTACTGAACCCTTGCAATTGAATTCTTGTACAGTTCCTGACAATGTTATTTTAAAGATATCTGAGATGTTTTACGGTGAAAGGCTGAAATTTTGTACTGCACCTCATTAGTGCATGTACCACATTTTAGTAACGGGAAACGTTTTGTACGTGGGTCGTATACAAATTTATTAAGTATCACCTTTTTGAAAAAAGGAGGAATTTTCTTTATGTAGTCCCCCTCCCCCCGCACAGTCACATACATATAAACTGAGTATTAAGACTAAGTTAAGTTTTCAACTGAAGATTACAGTTTATTTTAGTCAAGTATATTTTAACGTGAAAACAAAAACCATCTTGAGAGTTGCGTATTTAACGTATCTTCATACTCAACTCTTAATATTTATATACAAAGCAAGGAAACCTACACCTTGTTTTTTAAAACACTATGCAAAAGTTTAGCAGCATTTATACTCAAAACATAATTAAACTGCATTATTTCAAGACTTGACAACGTACTACATTAGTTGGTTTCAAAACTGTGCTTAAAAAAAGCTTCAAAAATTCCGACAGTGCGGAAAATACAGGATTTGAGCAGCCAAACTAAGCAGAAGTATGTTGCTAAAACGAGGTTATCATTAGCAACTCTTCTTTAAGATTATAGAAAATAAATATGAATGTTTTGTTACGAAAATCGCCAAGTGGGTGTATTTTAAATCAGTCCAATGCACAGTAAATAAAAAAAAATAACACTATTTCACGGCTCGCAGCTCGATGGCTCAATATAATACAAGAAAGTTTAGCACACGCTAACTAAAATCACAAATAAGCACAACAACAACACTATTCAGTTCACAGAATCAACCGTGCGCTTCAAAGTCTACCACTCAACTGAACTCCCCGGAGAGAGATCCTAGCGCTTTTATAGAGATGACGTCACCAGAATTGCCGAGAAATTTCTGGAACAATCTTATGAAATTGAAATATGGTCTCGAGACATGAATTTTCTAGAAGCTACCATTTGTCGCCAAGGTCGCCAAATCCGTCGCCAAGTCGCCAAGACGATCGCCAAGTTTGTCGCCAAGGCTACAGGGTTACTTCCACAGGTTTACCATTTACCTGCTGACTTCGCTATTAACTAGTTTCACGGCGGCGCATTCAATACGAGAGCAAATTAAATTATTTCGCAACAGTATTTTTACGGACACTGTTAATGAAACAGTTCAATAGCAACATATGTTAATGTAAGTGTAAATGACGTGCAAGTCAGTGGCGTAGGAAGAGGAGTACGTTCGCCTCGGCCAACTAAAAACAAAGATAAGGAACCAAAAAAAATTCGGAAGCGTAGAATAATGGGGTGGCAAACTCAAGGACCGTAGAAGGAAGAGAAGGAGGTTGGTGGGGTAATCCTCGTACGCAGCTGGTACAGGTTAAAAGCCAAAAGATATTGTAGATAATCACTGAAGCTCAGAGGAATTTTACAGTTCTGATTAAAAAATGAAAAATCTTTAAAATGCACTTTCTTAAATTCCCTTTCACAAATTAACACCATTTCAATAAATAAACAAAAAGCGATTAGTTTTTATTGAACGGAAAATTTTATTTTTAGAATTAATGTATAACCCAATTCTAATCTGTTACTTTATAAAAAAGTTGAAATTAGTGCAATCTGATAAGTATAACACTAAGAAATGAAAGTAAACTAGTTTTCCTGAAATTTTTTCACATTTGTTTCTACCAAGCCGATAATGCGAAAACTTAAGCCATGTTAATAAGCATCGATTTAGGGCAAGTGTCTCTCTGGGAAAGTTCAAGTGAATTGAAAGATTTTCGCAACAAGACAAAGTTTGAATACTAACATTCATTTTTAAGAAAAGTGCAAAATATTTCGATGGAAGGAGGCATAATGGTGACTTGGAAAAACACTGAATAAAAAGAGTTACCTCTAATCGAAAAAAAGCGTGAAAAAAATTCTGCATTTATATTTATTGAGATTTCAGTTAAACATTTTAACATAAATACTCATCTAGATCAATTTGAAAATAAAACTGGAGTTTCGCCTACAAGAGTTAGATTTTGCCGTAGATTTATATATTCCACAGACCATCAACGTTTTCGAATTTTACCGAAAAATTTTCGCCAAGAATTACTCAATTCTTAATATAGTCTAATGGAAGTTTGGCCTGAAGTATACTCCACCTGGAGTGTAAAATGTGCGGTACAACCGCTACATTCCTTTTTTAAGTGAGCAGTTCAAAAGTATTATGACTAAAAGCAAATTTTTGATGTGCGAAAACTACAAAATATTAGACTTGTACGTATCGCAACATCTTTCTAATTTCATTCACATTTCGCTTGAACGATGCTTACTTCACACCACGTATTCAGAAGAGATAACCGTTAAGTACGTCCTTTAGATTAAATCCAATTTAAATTCGCCGACTTTATTTACCTAAAACTTTATCATAAGAGAATCTTACAATGTGATGAAAATTCCCTCGGATACGTTTTATGTGTACCCCATTGAGAAGCAATCAGACTATCCTTTAGTTCATCGCATAAATTTGGTGCTTGTGCCTCTATTACTTAGGGATATATTTCTATTAGTGTTGCCGTTCGAGAAATTATTACTGGAGACTAAGCTTAATATAATCAGGAGATTTCTCATTTTACCGTGTTATACGAGCCTCGTAACTTGTTCTACAAACACGATCGCAATTTTTTTTCGCCGCGTTACATGAATCAGTCTCATTTGAACCCGTGTTATTAGGGGGGGGGGGGTCTAACTATAATTCACGAAATTTCTTGAATAAAATCAGGGAGTAAGCAAGTCGTAATTTTTAATGTAATGCCATGTTATGTATGGAAGGCAGTTTAGTGAAAAATTAGGTCTAGCTGCGAGCTGAAACACATAGGTATAAATTTTGGGGGGAGGGGGAGTCATGAAAGAAAGTTTTCAGGCTTGGAGTACAGGCTTAATGACTGAATTTCAAGGAAAAGCAGGAAATATGCGGAATACGATGTTGGGAAATTTTAATTGTCTAGCACTCTATTTTCTGGTAAGGGGAGAACCTTGAAACGCCTGAAGTTCATGGGCCTCCACGATATCACTGTCAGGGTCTGTCTCTAAACACTCATTTCTTGGAACTACTTCCGAGAGATCCTGTAAAACAGACGTAAGGACGATTTTTCCTGGAAGACATTCATCGAATTCAACAATATTTTGTTCGTAACGAAGAATGTACAGAATTCAAATGCAGATTGCCCTCAGAGTGTCCAGTATTTTAACTCTTTCGTGGTGAAAGCCAGCTAATGAGCTATGAATGATATCCATTTTAATAGGATTCGCGCACTGAATGTTTCGTAATGTGCAAATTTCGTAAAAATCTATGCCTATTTACGTCATTGAAAGTGCAGACAAACTAAATACTTCCGTTAAAACACATCCATGCGTACATTGCTTCATATATTTGGAAGTAGCGTTAAATAAGACTTCGTCTACTTGTACTTCGGTTTGATTTTTCAAGGCATCCAAAACCAATCTTTCTTTTCATTAAACAAATTTAAATCAAATCAAAATATTAAATTTAAATTTTACATGAATTTAATAGATTTTAAATTTAAGAGTTGAATGCTAGCTGAAAGCGAATTTCTTTCGGGGTTTGTAGCCCCTGGAAAAAAGGGGGCAGTCTCTCGTAAAAACAATATCCGAATTTTATAATCAAAAAAGTTTAAAAGTTTTAAAAACTTGTGAATTTTAGTTCGTAAACTCAAACTGAAAGTTTACAAATACTTTAAAAAAAATTTGCATAAGACTTCTATTCCTACATTTCACTTCTGCTCCCCTCCCTCCCCCGCCTCTTGTATACAGTGGGCTGTATGTTAATAATTCTTAAGAGGAATTTCGTCCATTTAAACGCAGCTATATTTGACATAGATCATATTTATATACCCGAGACGGCAGTCGTTTATAAGACAATTTGCTGTTCTCATTATACAATGGGTGGTGGTGGGGGGGGTTTCAAGAGTTTCAAGATTTGCGCTCCTCCCCGCTAATCACCCATAGAGTTCAATACAAATTCCCCTTAAAAGATCCATGTAATCAACCAAGTGTACAGTCACGTGTTCGCTTTCCACTCATTCCCCTGCCTGTTTGTGATCGTCCAAATATTGTGGTGTAAATTGGTCTCTTGAAGAAAAAAAGTGAACTTGTGATTAGTAACAACACAACTGAGATAACGGTTGAAGAGCCGTAAACTTTTATAAAAAAAATTCTTTCAAGTCTCAGGTTGACTATATAATTGGATAGAATTTAATTTACAAGTGGCAAATCCAGAAAAGTTTCAAGGCAGGGGTAATAAGGAAGACATCAGAGATAGGTCACACTTATTTTTTTTAACCCTTTGAGGCGCAACCCTTTCCCAATGCTGAAAAATCTGGAGTGACTCCACTCGACTTTCCGAACACTTACGATTAAGATCATTACCAAGTACTTAAATTGTAATCGATGAATAATTCAAACATATATACCAAATTGAAACTAAATCGAATGCACCGTTTAAACGCTTGCGCACTTTCAAGAATTTCTCCCCATATGCCATTATGCCATAACATAAAAGAAAGTTTTGTCGTAGCCCTTTAGGATAACTGTAAGTCCTATACACACCAAAATCAATACCGGTCTTAGGATGGTGGTTTATAACATGTATACCGAATTTGAGCTCAATCGAATGTATCGTTTAAACGCTAGCGCACTTTCAAGAAATTCCCCCCATAGGCCATAATGTAAAAGAAATCTTTGTCGTAGCCCTGTAGAAAAACTATAAGTCCTATACACACCAAAATCAATACCGGTCTTGCGACGGTGGTTTATGACATATATATCCAATTTGAGCTCAATCGAATGCTCCGTTCAAGAGCTCTCGTGTTCACTCACATACACACAAACACACATACACACATACATCTCGTAAAAATAGCGTAAATGGATTCAGAAGCCCTCAAAACGTGTAAAAACACCAAAATCTCGAAGTCGAATTTTTTCATGATTACAATACTTTCCTTACATGGTACATATTCGGAAAGTAAAAAAGGGCAGCCGTTGCCATCGCTCGACTTAACTACCAGCAAGATGGTGGACGATCGAAACGTTCATCGCGTGCCGCATCATCGCGTGCATGACGCAGCTGGCTGCGCCGGGCACAGCCAGCTGTCGTCAAAAAAGGGTCTCTAGATCTGTGGCACGCGATGAACGTTTCGATCGTCCACCATCTTGTTGGTCGTTAAGTCGAGCGATGGCAAAGGCCGCCCTTTTTTCAGCATTGGGCAATCTATCCAGCTGTTCTCGCATTCTCCCATTTTTCATGTCAGTGCTGTTTAAAAATAATCGTGACCATTTTTTTGACGGGAAATGGCGTGCTAAAAAGTCAAGGATTCTCGTGGAGCTATGTCACCCGCCACTATTTTTTTATAGAAATCAAATCTATTCTTCGTGACTGGCAACAGTCAAAACGTCAGAGTTTGGTGTTCTCAGAGCGGCAACACTGCGCGTTAAAGAGTTAAATACTGAACCCCTCTTTAATGTATTCCTTCTCATGATTGAAGAAGCAATTCTGAACGCTCTGTATGAGACCATGCGTTTCTCTGGGTTCCGACAAAACGCTGGATGTCCAGCTTTCAAAATGAATTTTAGTGATGAGAGCGAACAGGTTAATCATGGGTTTAGGTGATATAATCCTTTCAGATCCGGTGTATACAACGGAGGAGACGCGAATCGCCTCTACTTTTGTACAAAACAGGAGGTCCTTCCTAATGTGTGCAAGACATAGAAAATTTAATAATCAAGACACTATCACCCACTTCTATTTTTTACATTACAAATATCTTGTCAAAAGAAAGATTGTATCAAAAAGAGGTTATTTAATAAAGTCAAAGTTTTAGATGTGCTCAAAAGGGGGGGGGGTGCGATAGTCCCATCACCCCCAGTCCCTCGTATCCCCCCCCCACTACAGATAGGGGCGGATGCGGGACGAAAAAACGCATGTGTCGCTTCTCGCAAAATCCCTGTATTTTAATCGTAAGAATTGTCTAGCATCCATCCTAACTCCGTCTTAGATTTTGTCACTCTGCATGTAAATTTCTGCAAAATACCAATTCATAAAATCGGTGCACATTTTCCCCTTACTTAAACATTTTAATGACACACCTATGATAAACCATTACTGCGGCTTCGGTTCCTTTTTCATTCCAATGTAAATTTGAGTAAAATAAACTGGAATCTTCAGTCGAAAATTAACGTATTGTCAATTACGTTGCTGAAGAAGAGATTTCAATCGTTTTACTTTCCGAACATGTACCATGCAAGGAAAGTATTGTAATCATGAAAAAATTCGACTTCGAGATTTTGGCGTTTTGACACGTTTTGAGGGCTTCTGAATCCATTTATGCTATTTTTACGAGATGTATGTATGTATGTGTGTATGTGTATGTGTTTGTGTGTATGTGTATTTGTGTGTATGTGAGTGAACACGATAGCTCCTGAACGGAGCATTCGATTGAGCTCAAATTGGATATATATGTCATAAACCACCGTCGCAAGACCGGTATTGATTTGGGTGTGTATAGGACTTAGTTTTTCTACAGGGCTACGACAAAGATTTCTTTTACATTATGGCCTATGGGGGGAATTTCTTGAAAGTGCGCTAGCGTTTAAACGGTAGATTTGATTGAGCTCAAATTGGGAATATATGCTATAAACCACCGTTGCAAGACCGGTACTGATTTTGGTGTGCATAGGACTTGTAGTTCTAAAGGGCTACGACAAAACTTTCTTTTATGTTATGGCATAATGGCATATGGGGAGAAATTCTTGAAAGTGCGCAAGCGTTTAAACGGTGCATTCGATTGAGTTTCAATTTGGTATAAATGTTATAAACCACCGTTGCAAGACCGGTATTGATTTTGGTGAGTATAGGACTTAGTTTTTCTACAGGGATACGACAAAAATTTCTTTTACATTATGGTCTATGGGGGGAATTTCTGGAAAGTGCGCTAGCGTTTAAACGGTAGATTCGATTGAGCTCAAATTCGGTATACATGTTATAAACCACTATCCTAAGAACGGTATTGATTTTGGTGTGTATAGGACTTATAGTTCTCCTACAGGGCTACGACAAAACTTTATTTCATGTTATGGCATTATGGCATATGGGGAGAAATTCTTGAAAGTGCGCAAGCGTTTAAACGGTGCATTCGATTGAGTTTCAATTTGGTATATGTTTGAATTATTCATCGATTAAAATTTATTTAAGTGCTTGGTAATGATCTTAATCGTAAGTGTTCGGAAAGTCGAGTGGAGTCACTCCAGATTTTTTGTATCTATTTCGTAATTTGGTTTTCCATTTCTGAAAGTATTTTGTATTCATGTCCCCCCTCCTCCCCATCTTGTACTCCAAGATGCGCTTCAAAAAATTGCAGAAGGGGGACGAAACTAGCCTACACTCAAAAGCTCCAAAATTTTCGCTTTCCGGACATGTGCTAATTGTAGTCACGAAAAAATTCGACTTCACGATTTTTCATATGCCGACACATTTTGAGGTCTTCCGAATTCATTTACGCTATTTTTACGGCGATGTACGCAAGTATGTGGGTGGGAGTGAACACGATAGCTCCCAAACGGTGCATTTGAGTTCACATTTGGTATGCATGTTATAGACCAGCGATTTCCAACCTTCTATCGCTGCGCCCCCCCCCTAAACAGAGTATAACATACGATGGCGCCCCCCATTCCTCAGCTTACACTTTCTTTTTATTCTTCAATTCTTCAAAAGTGAATATTAAGTGGACTTTTCTGCAATATAATGCGATCGGCAAAGTCTGAATAAACATTTTAAGCTAAAATATAGGTTTTGGAGTAAAAATAAGAATAAATAGGATGTCCTAAACAAGCATTAGGTAGTTTTTATTTTGACACGGCTTCCAAAAATAATTCTTATACATTATGGTCTATGAAGTAAAATGCTCTGTAGCGAGTAAACGACGCATTTGATTGAGAACCAATAAGAAATACTTATGTTACAGATCACGGTCTTATGACATGCACATTTCTGTGTAAGTAGAGGTGATATTTTGTTCACAGGATTCCCTACGTGTATGCATATACAGCCAATGGATGCATATTTAAAGTGTGCTAGTGGCTAAATGATGCATTCGAATAAGTTTAAATTAGGTATCTACATTACAGGCCACCGCCATACTACTTGTTTAGATTTTGGTGTTTGTAGGGCTCGTAATTTTTGTACAGGTCTACCAAAAACTATCCTTATACATTATGGCCTACAGACAAAATATATTTGAAGTACATTAGCGTCTGAAGGCTATGCATCAGACTAGGTTTCGTTTAAACGATTGGCAAAGATCACGTGATTGGAAAAATCTCTGGTGCCATTCTACATCACGACACCCCCCCCCTCCTCAAACTCACTCTGGCAAAGGAGTGGAGTGGATACAGTATGCAGCATTTTGCCTAGAATATTTAGTCAGACTATACAAACTGATAATTCTCCAACTTAAAAGATCAAAAATTTCTCATTTTAACATACATTCCAAGTATCACAGCTAGCAAACTTTAAAAATTATTAAAAAGGAATCACCATACGTGTTCATACAGAAATTTATTATCATTACATTTTCAGCTATTTTAAATCTCGTTAAATTCAGAGATTGATGCAAAATGCACGTGAACAACTCAAATAGTTTCAACTGCCTATTTTCAGATTGCTCCGTACATGATAATACGATACCTCGGAGATTAAATACCATCAATAAGTGATGCAATTAAGCCGAAAAAAGTCGTAAATCCTAGAAATACTTTCTCAGAACAATTCAAAATTACAACCCCTACCCTCCCACCCAACCAATTGCAGACAGGTAGAAATCTAGACCCGATTAAAACGCAGGCCAATTAGGTCGCAGTCTTTGCCCATTAAATTTGACACCTTTAAATGATTTTAACACAATGAGTTGCCAGAGCTTATTTTTACAAATAATATTTTCTTAATTTTTATTCACATTGAAACAATCTAATGGAATAAAACTGTGTCATACTTTTCGGCGAAATTGAAGATTCCCTGCGTTATCAACGTTGTTAGACATCGCTGTAAGAAAAAAGTCTGGAAAAATCCAAAAGTGATATTCGTCCTGCAGTCAGGCGATCCTTATATAAACTATCGTGTCTGTCAATGCGCATGCTCGATACTAACAGTATCTGGCATTGTAAACTTTTTTTCATCGTCTGCACTTCATCCAATATTTTAAAATAATAAGTTGCGTTCGAAAAGACAACCAGGCAAGTCCATTTGGTTAGCCGGTTGTCAAAGTGATCGTCATGTCGTCGTTCAACCGGCTTTCAATGGCTCATGATAGCTCATCGATGCTGACCAATGTTTAACCCATTTGTGCCTGGATATTTTTGCGACTTTCATCGATTTTTACTGATAACAGAAATAATAGATAAATTTCTGATGTCAACTTCTTGAACAAGGGATAATTTCTTTTAAAGTCATTATGCATAAAAATCGAAATATCAACACCCTACTGTGTCATGTTAAAATATTTTGTAGAGTTGAGGCTCAATACTCATGAATAAAGGCTAGGAAAAATAAATAACGTTTTCGACTAATAGCGAAAATGCCGTCCCAAAAAAGGGACACTAGGCATAAATGGGATAAGGGAACGAATGTGAAACGTATACGACAGTTATGTTTTTGTCGTCTGCCGAATAAGTGGGCATTGGTCAATTTTCAGACTCCTGTAAAGGCCAATGGCAGTTGGATGTCTTTTTAGACCCACAAAAACTGTTTCGGGAACGTTTTCGGGTTCGTTTTTTCAAGCGTTCTCCCTGAATTAGCCTGCTGAGGGGATGAATGCAATGGGCCTTTAGTTGTCGTAACTGAAGCCTGCCTAACTCATTTAACCCTTTATAAGGCGAGGGTATGTGCAGAGAGTCGAAATTACTTGGAATTTTTCTGGCCCATTTTTTAGAATTAATTTATATATTTTTCCTCTACTGTAATATCCTACGTGAAAATTGGAGAAACAAGTATTAAACAAACATAAAAATTTTGCAGGAGAATACATTCATTATACACAAAATCAAAGTCGGAAAACTACCTGCTGCTTGTACACGGAATTAAACGCAAAAATATATAATTAAAAGCGATGATTCTTATGCTCAATTTTCGAATAATTATTCGAGCTTTCCTTAAAATTGCGAATGAGAAAAAAGTTCATAAGCCAAATATTATTTAGAATCTAGACGTATGGAAAAAATATACATCCTATTTAACTGAACACAAATCAGAAAATTCACTAATGACACTGATTTGTATTTAAGACCGTAGTGGTAAGTATTTTACCTGCCTTAAAGGGTTAACCCTCTGTTTTTAGACGGTAGCAAAACGTTTAAGTCGCAAAAATATTTAAGCGTTCATTTATTTTCCTAATTTCTCGAATAGTACATCTGATTTTTCACAAAATAATCAGCGATAACAAAGTAAAATGTGGATCTTTCATTATTTTATTAACCCATTTATGCCTAGCGTCCCTTTTTTGGGACGGCATTATCGCTATCATTCGAAAACGTTATTTATTTTTCCGAGCCTTTATTCGCGAGTATTGAACCTCAATTCCACAAAATATTTTAATATGGCAAATAGGATGTTGACATTTCAATTTTTATACATAACGATTTTAAATGAAATCATCCCTTGTTCAAAAAGTTGACATCAGAAATTTATCAATTACTTCTGGTGTTAGCAAAAATCGAAGAAAGTCGCAAAAATATCCAGGCACGAATGGGTTAATATTTTTACAAAAAGAAACACCGTAAAATACTGCGAAAGTGTAACAAATGCCCTCCCCCCTGCTTTACTCGTGCATTTCGTTTGTTTTTTAACACGGAGTAAACGCCCGGTTAAAGTGGATTCATACTGGCCGGAGGGTTCCAGCAGCTAAGCGTACGGTCGTGGGTTCGGTTCCCATTCACATCCTCTCTGCAGAAATTACCTTCATCTGTGTCAGTAAAAACTTTATTTGTGTTACAATAGATGACATCCATGAAATCACGCCATATGCCAGCGAAGTGTGACGTCAGAACAATGCTCTCCGCTTTCCTTCGCCGAGTAACGTTATCGTGGTGTCTTAGCGGTATTGAACAGATCGGATAATATTGTTACGAATTTTCGGGGCAACCCGCTGCTCTGTGGCTTCAAATGGTTTAAAATTCGTATTCTACGCTTCAAATAGATAAATTTTGCTTTCAAAATCGGCCAATTAGAACCGGAGATATGGAGGTTTCGGTTTGCCATTGTTTTTCAATGGAGGTTCTAGAAATCTCGAGAAATATTAGTCCTAGGGCTTCGATCTCTTCACATTTGGGGACTTATTTTTGGCGCCAAATTTGGCGATATTTCGCCAAAAGTCGCCAAGCTTGGCGACTTTTTGGTCATTTGGCGCGATTTTTCCAATGGGGCCTGGAAGTTGTTTTTCCTGCATTAAAAACGCATAATAACCTAACATTTCTCTTCTATGACGTAATCAGAAGTCCCGCTTTATCTGGAATCTTCGAGGAATATACTTTTCTAGAAACTGCTCGCAGCTTCTGCCTACTCTATAAATTCCACCAGCGCGCTGCCCCGACAGTTCAGTGCGAGTTGAACGCTCAATGTGTGAAGAGCTCTCAGTACGCTTGCTTTGTGAATTGATAGTGCTATAGAAGCTGTGTTTTAGCTTGCTTTATGAAGCTGTTTTTAAAGTGCTGTGTGTAAATTCTTCATTGCTGTGTCTTAAGGGATTGTGTACAATATCACTTGAATATTTCCACTGAATTTTTGCCTGTGAAAGTGACTTATTTTGTGTGAGAAATACAGCATTTGTGAGAGTTTCTGATCTAAGCGAACTGTTAAAAGCACATTACTGCTAGATTGTGCTTGTGAATTGTGTACAGCTGATTGTTCTACGAAGTTCTAGAAGAAATAAAGTTCGTGTTCTATCCTGACAAGTGACTTTTTACTTGAACTTTTTACACCAACTGGACTTTAGAACGACGAACCCCAGGAGTAGCAGAGTAATTCCGCAACAATATGAATCCAACTACACTTGAAGATAGTGGGGGCGCTTGAACTGTATATACGTATTTCAGATTTTTACCGTGTATCCGCCCCAATAGATCGCGATTTTCCTTGAATATTGGTCCTTGAATTTCCGATATTTTACGGTGCATTCTTCAAACCTCCGTCAATTTCGGAATTTTATTTACCACTTCTGGCATTAACATAAATTGGAGAATGTGCTGAAAAAACTTGGACCCCAGCGGGTTAGTTTATTCTCCTGAAATGCTTGTTTGTTGCTGTTGTATTTGGAACATTTATCTTCGGGCTTGCGCGCGCTTGGTTTCGAGGCCCACTTAGACATCCTCGTCGAGTAAAGTGGACAACAATGTGCATGATTTTACTAACTACAAAGAAAGGATTTTTTTTTTTTTTACACCCATTTGTTTTCAGAGCGAATGGAATCCACGACCGTAAGCTCAGGCAGTTGACGTGGAGTCATATAGAGATATGAATACAAGGAGACGGCATTAGCTATCTGATAGTGAAGCGAAAACTGTAACCAATCCGCCCTTTTGCTTAAACCGCATTGCAAATAAGGCTGTGTCATTCTATGGCGACAGTTTCAATGCTGAAGAAGTAATGTCGCCAAAGTGGGCGCCAAGACTAATTACGTATTTATCATAACCGTAAAACTTTTTAACTGCAGAATGCTGAGATTTTGCATTTAGAACTATTGTAACATATAACTGTGCATCTTTACTTTTTAATCCGTATTAATCGTACATCTTTCACTGTTCATTAAAAAGGAACCAACAAAATGTTCGCCATACTTAGACCAACACAAATACTTCATTTCGTCCACTGCTGGAGATCGCTAATGCCATCTCCTTGCATTCATATGTCCATGGATATAGGAATCTCTAGACTGAGCATAACGAGAGAAAACTTGTTGCCTCCAAATGGTAGCCATGATAGTGGCATGCGCATGCGCAGAATGTCAATAACTTAAATTATAATGGTATTTCCAATCATCTGTATTTTAAAAAGTACTCGTATCGAAATATTTTCCCTCGAACTTATTTATTTTTCTGAAGTATTGCAACGAATGTTCTATTTTACATCGACGGCAGCCATGATAGTGGCAGAAATGGGGAGCGTTTTTGGCAACAAAAAGCACACGATTAGGAACATTGAATGAGCAATCTTGGTATTCCTAAATCTATGCATATGTCTATGCGTGGAGTAGATAGACCCTTAACCTCCGAGCCGCTAGCCCCCATCTGTTCAGTACGTGTTTCAGTAATTTCCATGCCAGGTATTAAAGTAGAAGAAACATTTATGAATTAATCCTAAAAAAAAAAAATGAGCCAAACATTTTCCAAGTATTATCGACTCTCTGCACACAAATTCGTCTTAGAAAGGGTTAAAAGATTTTATTAGATGTTAACCCTTTTTGTTTCAACAACTGAAATAAAAAAAAAATCTTTTTACTACAAATTTCAGAAACTGAAAGATTTTATTTTCCAGTTCTCTAATTCGTGTATAAGCGTACTGAAAGATTTTATTTTCCAGTTTTGTAATTCGTGTCAAAGCTATTAACCAAAATCTGTTTGTTATAGAATTCAATAAAACGGTTATTTTTAAATTTGTATTACTTGGAAATATATTTGTCGTTTACCAGAGTGTTACTGAAGCGTTAGTGAACAATTCAAGCTTAGAACTTTCAAACAATAGGGAGTTTTTGCGCTACGTTTCTTCTCACGGTAATGCTGGCGTTCGATGCCATCGAACAGTACAGCGCCATGCCCACGAATAAATTCCGAAACCTGATTGGTCAAAGTGCTCCGTATAACCGTTAGCGTTAACGTGGGAAGGAACGTAGCGCAAAACTCCCTAATGATTCACATTGCTGTAAAGGTTGACTGACGAAGAAACACTCTTAACCCATTTGTGCCTGGATATTTTTGCGACTTTCATCGATTTTTACTGATAACAGAAATAATAGATAAATTTCTGATGTCAACTTCTTGAACAAGGGATAATTTCTTTTAAAATCATTATGTATAAAAATCGAAATATCAACACCCTACTGGGTCATGTTAAAATATTTTGTAGAGTTGAGGCTCAATACTCATGAATAAAGGCTAGGAAAAATAAATAACGTTTTCGACTAATAGCGAAAATGCCGTCCCAAAAAAGGGACGCTAGGCATAAATGGGTTAACCCATTTGTGCCTGGATATTTTTGCGACTTTCTTCGATTTTTACTGATAACAGAAATAATAGATAAATTTCTGATGTCAACTTCTTGAACAAGGGATGATTTCTTTTAAAATCATTATGCATAAAAATCGAAATTTCAACATCCTACGAGGTCATGTTAAAATATTTTGTAGAGTTGAGGCTCAATACTCATGAATAAAGCCTAGGAAAAATAAATAACGTTTTCGACTAATAGCGAAAATGCCGTCCCAAAAAAGGGACACTAGGCATAAATGGGTTAAGTGCTGCAATATAACCAATAGTGCGACTTCCTGAAGGACAAAACAAAGAATTCCTTGTCACAATATTAATTAAATGTCACAAAGATTTTGAAATTAAAAAAAATATACTCATGTTATTCCAGGGTGGAAAAAACGGTCATTCAAATATTTTTTACTAGAAGTCAAAGGCCTTTGTGGTGACAATTACAACTAGTATTGCCACCTGTCAGCCGGTGAAAAACTGTCAACTAGTGTCAGCCGGTGAAAAAGTGGCTGGAATCAAAGTTGACAGAGGCCAGAAATGGCTAAAAATGTTTTCAAGGTGAGAAAAAAAAAATAAGCTAATCATTGGCGTATACTTCTAAGTACTTGTGCTGCTGAAATGTGCTCTTGTGCAAGACATTGTTTTTAGAGTCATTGGGACTTTCATTTCCAATTTACGTAATACTTCGGTATTGCCAGTTGGCAATACCGAAGAACAAAACGTTCAAAGATCAAAACGATCAAAACGATCTTGGCAATACCAAGATCTAGCCACACAAAATGGAAAAACCTAGCCACAAAGTGGCTAAATAGGCAACCCTGTACAAACGGTTGCTAGAAAAACCATTTGACGAAAATCTGTTTACACTCAAAATATTGAATCTTCGTCAACCTGAAATAAATAACTTCATACTCAATTTTTATTATAGACACACAATGAATTTCATGCTTTTCTGTAAACACGCGGAAACTTTTCGCATTCGAACGATTTTGTTTTGGGCACACAGCCCCTCTTATATCAATGCTTCAAGCAGGAGATCGTTTTAATGAAATAAATAAACTAATTAATTAACTACGTTATCGGAAAAACAATTTTAAACAAATTGGAATCGCAGTTTTCCCTTTAAAGCCTGATAACCGTGATTTCAGTATGACGGCACTGTCACTCGAAACAGCTCATTTTGTCACGCAAATAATATACCTTTTCAACTCTCGGAAATAAAATGAAGCTGAAAAGAAGGAAAAATCACTTTAAAATGAGGGAACGGGTGGATTTTCAGATCTTTAAGGGAGCACAGATTGTTTTCTGTATTTTTATACACAATTATGTAAAATTTCAAGCGGATCGTACAGACGGTGTAGATGTTATTACACTTTTGTGCTTTTTAGTCTCCTTGGAGTAATGGAGGTAAAAGTTTTATCTTGGAGTGGTCGTCTGGAGTTGTCAGCGTAACTATACAGTAAGGATTACAGTATACAGCTTTAATTGGAATGTTCCAGATCTGCGACGCGGGTATACAAAGGGTTAAATCGAGTTTATCGTTTGAACCGAATGTATCCGGCCTGTGTGCTCATTTCGTAGGCAACTTTGCAAGCCATCTAAAATAGAAGAGGATTGCTGCGTTGACCAGATGTGAAAGGTGTCCTCAATTTTAGAGGACACCTGGAGTATTGAAAATCGAATATGTAAATACTAAGCGCACTATGACGGCTAAATGTTGCTTTGATGAAAACAGGAACTGTTTTTATCCTCGAACAAAACTTTAAAATAAGATATGCCGTGTTGCAGTCGTTCTATTTGACTTTTGAAAAATGAACCAGCTGCAGAAAAGGTCACGTTAACCCATTCGTGCCTGGATATTTTTGCGACTTTCTTCGATTTTTGCTAACACCAGAAGTAATTGATAAATTTCTGATGTCAACTTTTTGAACAAGGGATGATTTCATTTAAAATCGTTATGTATAAAAATTGAAATGTCAACATCCTACTTGCCATATTAAAATATTTTGTGGAATTGAGGTTCAATACTCGCGAATAAAGGCTAGGAAAAATAAATAACGTTTTCGAATGATAGCGATAATGCCGTCCCAAAAAAGGGACGCTAGGCATAAATGGGTTAAGCATGAGAAGAAGGGTCCGTGAAGGTCATTGAAGAACCTTTAACGAATCATGAGTTGCATCCCCACACCGAGTTTCTTAAAAAATGGAACGATGAAAAAAGACATGAGTGCGATGCTTGCAAATGCTCCGTATAGAAAACTAAGGCGAGTTGGGTGCGCCAGAATGATGCTCGCGAGATCTCGTCACAAGCCAGCTGGTGAAACAGGTGCTCGATAAAAGTTTGGGTTTGCCAAAGCGCTCTCTATCCCTCGTATCTGCTCTATGATTGTAACTTAATCCTTTCTCCCGTTCGTTGGACACGACTGTCTGAAGTTGCTTTGGAGGGAAAACAGCATATTTTATTGTTCAAGATGAATAAATACTTCACCTCTCATTGCTGCTCGATAGTATCATTTAAGAAGAGAAAGTCAGTGGGTTACAATGTAGTTCCCCCCCCCCATCCAACCATACTATTGTCTGTGGAAGTGCATATTGGTACTCGAGAGGGAGCCTCTAAGACTTAAGAGTCCTCTGTAGTCGGCTTTCGGAGATTCAAGTCCCAATGCTTTGCTATGGAGAAAAGTGCCTTAACGCCTAATCATTTTTCTCAGAAAGTATTGGGTATTTTCAAATGAAATTTTCCTGTGTGAATCTTGAGAACTATTCGCAAGGATTGCGCGAATCCGATTTGAGTTAATTGAGCCGAAAGAGATTTTATTGCTGTCCAGAATTTATGTTACTTTTCAGACTGCAATAAAATCTCTTTCGGTCAGAATTGCAGTTCAGAATTTACGTTACTTTTCAGACTGCAATAAAATCTCTTTCGGTCCAGATTGCAGTTCAGAATTTATGTTACTTTTCAGACTGCAATACAATCTCTTTCGGTCCAGATTGCAGTTCAGAATTTATGTTACTTTTCAGACTGCAATAAAATCTCTTTCGGTCCAGATTGCAGTTCAGAATTTATGTTACTTTTCAGACTGCAATAAAATCTCTTTCTATGAAGATTGCAGTTCAGAATTCATGTAACTTTTCAGACTGCAATAAAATCTCTTTCGGTCCAGATTGCAGTTCAGAATTTATGTTACTTTTCAGACTGCAATAAAATCCCTTTCAGCTCAATGAACTCAAATCGGATTCGCCCAATCCTTGCGAATAGTTCTCAAGATTCACACAGGAAAATTTGATTTAAAAATACCTAATACTTTCTGAGAAAAATGATTAGGCGTTAAGGCACTTTTCTCCATAGCAAAGCATTCGGACTTGAATCTCCGCAAGCCGATTACAGAGGCCTCTTAAGAAAGGGGGGGCTAAAATCGGACTGTCTGTCGACTTCCCATGAAGAACAAGCCAATTTTGCATGATTATTGCTCGTAGTGTTCGGTCTTTGGGTAAACCACACTCAAAAATTCATAGATTGATTTTCCTCCACACCCGCCATATTGAATACATGCCATTATATGCTATCTCATGCCATTATATCACTATAGTACCCCCCCCCCTCCCAATAACAGGGTAGATATGTTCCGTGCTATAGGAATCCCTGTTGTACGAGAGCCGAATAATACTCCACCTGGATGTAAAATGGCGCGGTCCGATTGCTACAGACCTTATCTGCACACCTCGAAAGTGCAATAGTGTTGCCATTCAAAATCTATATTAATTACTGCAGCTAAAGCTTAATAAAATAAAAGCATCTCTCATTTTACCGTGCTATGCAGACCTCTTTTAACGTGCTATACGAACACAATCGCAATTCTTACGCCGTGTTATACAAATCCGTATTATACGAACCCGTGTTATAGGGACCTCTGCTGTATTCGGATCCACTATTAATAGTTCAATTTTTGAAATAGCTGTTTTGTGCTCTTCGTGAAAATAAAGTGATCGGCGACTCATCGAATATTTGAATTTTGTAGAAGCTGTTTTTAAATATGCGAACTTAAGAAAAATCCATATATGTTTAGAAAAATTAGCGCGAAATTAGCATTTATGTGTTTGCATTTTGTGTTAAGTGAAACTTGCCTATGAGGAGAGGGGGAATGGAATTAGCTGAGGCCTTTTTAAGGCGTTCTAACACGTCATCCTATTACGTCAAGAAATCAGCCCAAACTCCAGACCGCTCAATCGACAGCCGAGTGGCAGGGCAGAACACTGGACCTTCCCAATCCAGCATTTACCGTGGTATCTGATCCACTCAACCCTGCTGGGTCTAAATTACCAGTTACATCTCAGCGATCCTATCTGAAGTAATTAATGAAGCATTTTGTGTCGTAAATGCAAGAGGTTCAAAAAGTCCTCGTCTAAGGCATCCCGAAACGTATATCTCCGCATGTTCGTGTATCTTCGCCATATAAACCCAATACCAGTACCAACATCCTAAATGAAAGAGCACTGTGCAAAAAACACTGACAATCTCATTCGAAATCTATTCGGGATAGCCTGCAGCGGACATTTTGTGTGGAAGAGAAGAGTATAAGACGGTTGCAGTACGTCACTGTGTACACGAAAAGAGCTATTTGCTTAAGTATAGAAGAAGTTCTGCGAATTGTATTAGGAAAATCCCCAAAAGAGGGCTAAGGATTTATTTCAGAATATCGTTCAAACTTCTAATAGTGTAGTTTTCGTATTACTAGATGGCAGCACTAAAATGAATTCTAATTTGTAGTGTTCAATTAAAACAGTAGACGGCAGCACTACAGATTTTTTCTATTTCTCTATTAAAAAAAGTGTCTTTATCATTCATAGTTCTGCTACAGGAACACTCAAAAGATTTCCAATACATTACGGTCAATAGCAATTTTAGGGGCATTCATCCATTTCAAGCACAATACCGTCCTACCACATAAGTTAGGTAATGGTCCGACCACGGTCACGTGCCTCCCTCAAGAACTATGCCAAAAGTCGCCAAGCTTGGCGACTTTTGGTGTACGTGTGTGCATATTTAACTCTCAAATCTCAAAAACTATTATGAAATTTCATATATAAGAATGTTGTAACATCTAGTTGTGCATCTCGATTTTTGGTTCCAATCTACTGGAGAGTTTATTTACAGGACCACCGAAAAGAATTTCAGTACCTTAATGTCTAAGGACATCTTCATTATAACACAACTGTAGACAGTCATGTTTGGTACATGCCCAAAATCTCGCCGTCTGTCCTCGACCTTGGCGAGTTTTGGCGAAATATCGCCAAATTTGGCGATAGTCAGTCATTTCGTCCATGCCCAAAGTATCGCCATTTGTCATCGTTCTTGGCGAGTTTTGGCGAAATATCGCCAAATTTGGCGATAATCTGTCATTGTTTGGTTTATGCTTAAAATCTCGCGAAATGTCGTCGACATTGACGAGTTTCGCCGAAATATCGCCACATTTGGCGGCAAAAATTATTTCACATTTTGTATAACTCTAAAACTTTAACCCGTAGATTTTTTTAACTTTGTATTTAGAACTATTGTAATACCTAACTGTTTTCAATATCTTTTTTGACAGCAATCGACTGAGAATTTATTTACAGGGTGAGCCAAATGACTTTGAATACATTGAGGTGTATAGATGCATTCAATTCATTGAAGGTCTGTGCTCACTGACTACTTTGGCTATCCCCAAAATCTCGCTGACTATCTCAAGTTTGTCGGCTTTTGGTGAAATATCGCCAAATAAAGTGTCAGAAGGAAATCTTTCAAATTGAACTCAGCTTGGCGATATCGAAATATTTAACAGAAACCTGAATAAAGTAATTTTAAATATCGATGATCGATATACAGCAAAAGTTTTTCAATGGCAATTTCACCAGTGGAAATCTGTTATTTGACGAAAATATCTTCTGTCCTTCAGACTAAATTGTTTGTTTAAAAATATACCTCCAGGCAACGGACACATGGTTTTAATATAAGTCAAATACTTAAGACTTTTAATCCGAGCCCGAAATTTCAGCTAAAAATAAAAAAAATTCAATTACCTCATTGATAGAATACAATAAATTTTGCCGTTTATGCAAATTAAAGAAAAATAGAGTTGCAAACTCTCGATGCACTTTCTAATTCTTTATATCCATGTTTATCAAATAATGTCGGATCTCATGACTAACTAATATAAGCCGCCGTTCTGAAATACTTAAAGAACTTCACGCACCTTCTAGGCGCCTGTGCCACTATTTTTTTTTATAAGTACTTTTATTGTCCTCATGAATCATTTTTTTAAAATCTGTTTCAAGGAGTATGTTCAATAAAGAAGAAGTTTTTCACGAGCTCGAGCTCGAACGCAGTTGTGAATTACAGAGCCCGAGCCCGGTTCGGGCTCGGGCTGAGCCCGTCTCATCTCTAATACAGAAATCTAACTAAGTAATTTTAAACATCGATGATCGATATACAGCAAAAGTTTTTCAATGGCAATTTCACCAGTGGAAATCTGTCATTTGACGAAAATATCTTCTGTCCTTCGGACTAAATTGTTTGTTCAAAAATATACCTCCAGTCAACGGACACATGGTTCCGTTAATATAAGTCAAAAATTCGAAAAGTATTTTACGTTTGTCGAATGATTTGACCATTGCTTTATCCTCTCGATGCAATCAATATTCAAGGAATCTAATGAAATGTGAAAGTGATACCATACGTAAAAAATCACGCATCCCGTTGAAAATGGTTTGTGTAGTTTTCAGAGTTCCTATACAGGATCGCACAACTGAGACAGAAAAGCCACAAGAGTCTACGCGGGAGTCATTTAAATAAGTACGGAGAGATTTTAATATATTTCATACAAAATAAATTGTACCTGATTGCAAATGAAATTATGTGGTTTACGTTCACTATTGCATCGTCTTAATAGAAAATAGCATTGCGTTGTATTCATTGTGGTATTAAAAAATGAACATTAAAAAAGCTACATCAGAAACTCGAAAAGAAAAAAAAATAAATTTATTCCTCAGGAACTAGATTATTATGATTATATTTTTATGAGCTTAGTTATGTTCTATGTTACTTTCTGTACAAAATTTATTTCTATACATGTGTGTACATGTACAGTTTGTTTTGAAAACATAGGCCTAGGCTTTTCTCCCATAAGTACTGATCAGTGACATTTACGATAAATTACAAAGTTAAAAAAGGATAAAGACTTTTATAGTGTTGTGTGTTAAGGCAAACCTGCACGCGGGGTATCTGCCTAGGATGGGGGGGTGCCTTGGTAGGAGGACTTTCTAAGAGGTTCTAACGTGTATTCACGTTACATCTGGAGAAAACCTACCAAAACTTCAGACCGTTAGATCGACAGCCACGCGATGGGACCCGAACCCGGGACCTTCACACCTCGGTTGTCTACCATCTTCAGTGGAATAACCACTGTGCCATGGTGAGGCTAAAGAATTTTATAACATCCATTAAAACTTTCAGGAGATAAAATCTATGCAACTACAAAATTTATATTTTTTTACGGCCTCATATGGAAAAATTACAAATTAGTGAAACGTGCCATATGTTATTTAGTTGATATACAAAATTTCACCATTTCACCATAAAAAGTCTTTGTGAGGGAAAAATAAATATATGTTGACTTTAACCACTTTTCAATAACTCTCGAAGGGAAAGAAAATCTCAGCGGAATTTTGCTTCCAGGATTTGTACACAAATTACGGAAGAAAACAATGAACGATTGCATAAATAGGTACTAATGCTTTTCCTATTATTGGTAGTGTATAGTAATAGCAAAAGCACCAGCTTTGTTTAAACATGTCAAAGAGAAGTATAACTTTTTGTTCATGTCTATGATCAATATTTAAAGATGAAAGCTATTTCCAAGTTAATTTTAATGGACATGAATAAAATATTTTTTTTTTCCAGTCTAAAGGACCCATTATAAAATTAGCTATGCTTGTCTCACGGCGGACAGAATAAAGTAATTTAAAGCTTTCGAGGTTCAGCATCAAACTAAAAGATCAGCTGTTGCTAAACATTTGCTGGGGCACGCATAACAATTTTAATTTCAGTTCATATAAAATTACTTACAAACCTCATTTTCCTAGGTATAAGCACAGTCTTGTAAATTAAGATTTCGAAACTAAACACTCTTTCAAGAAGGTATTCGAGTGTATGCCGATTCTTCAATTGTAGTTTTTTTTTATATCAATTTTTTTAATAATCGCCCAACTCGAAAGAAATATAAGAAGCTATTATTTAAAATGCATGAGGTTTTTGGTTTCTGAGAAAGCATTAGTGCATATTATGATAATTTATTCTGTTTCCACATAATAGGGTTAATTTTTTATTGTACATATAGGTAATATGAATTTTTAGAAGAACAACCAAAAAACGACTGAAACTTCTGACCGCTTTTTGAACGGACAAGAACCGTTCAAAAAGCTATGCAAACAAGTAAAGAAGATTACACAAAAGCTATAGAATTTATTCCTGGCTAAACTTGAAATACAATAAATGGGTAATATGACTAGAGTATTCATTACAACTGATACCAAAAACATAATGACCAGAGGCGAGGATCGATCGGTCGGAGCAGATGTACATAATTTATAAAATTTCACCGTTTCACCATAAAAAGTCTTTGTGCGGGGAAATTTATAAAGCTTGGAAGTTTTCTGAGTTCAGGAATACTTTATTCTCTGGTGGAAGGAGCAGAAAAGACAAGTACATAAACTTTGACTCAACCTTTGATGACAAACTGGCTGTTTTAGACGCACAGGATTTATTTTTAGGAGATCAAGCGAAAAATATAAATAAATAAATTCAGAACGCTTTCAGTTGGAGACACTTAATACACTGCAGAGGCCTCTCGGTTAATATTTGTCATTGATGACATGACTGGCAAGCTGTAACTGGATGTTGCCTATCAGGTTCGGCCTGATGCAAAATGTTAAGGTGTTTCTGACTGTGTTTCAGCGGCTTCTTTTAGAGAAATACAGTGTTTCCAGTCGCAGGATGATCTGCACATCTTCTTTGACTGCTTGTAGAATTGTTTTTAATGGATGACTGTTTTCCGTAGTTGGTTTCGGTGTTCTTGGAGTTTTTGTGCCACAAATTTTCACTATATTCAGTGGTTCACTTTCTCGATGGTTCTTGTGTGATTTCTAGCTTCATTGAAAAGTGGCACTATGTTCTACGTCTTTATGTAAGGCTGCTTTCTGAATTTGTAACTTTCATTTATCAGTATCTTGTTTACTTCATTTCACTTGTTGAAATAGGATAGCAGAATTGGCTCATTTTTCTTTTACTTCTTGATTTTTCAGATTCGTATATTATTCTACCGTTTCATATAATATTTGGCAATCCTTATCTCAGGTGGTTAAGTCTTTCATGAAATCGGGCTTACTATTTCACAGTTTACAGTGAATAAGGTTCTATATGTTCTTGCATGATTGTTTACGTTTGTTGAATTTTATGTACTTGTGATCGCTGAATCTTGATATTCTTGTGCAATCTTCCTAAAGTTTATTTCTGAATATTATGCGCCAGGATGTAGGGAGGTGGTCTCAAGTCATTTTTAGGCCGACATGGTCAATCTCGATGTCGCGATCAGAGGGTTCTGCCTGAAGAAAAATGTTAAGAATGATGATCATAATGGATGTCTTTCGACTCTATTTCGGCGACAGTCTTTTCAGGAAACACAGCTTCTCCAAGTGGTTGGATGTTCTACGTCTTAATTGACTAACTGTGGAATACTTGTTTCCCCGGATGACGATTTTATTCAGTTGTTTTTGGTGTTCTTGCCTTTTTTTGTTCAACTTTTTGCCCAGTATTTTATGTGTGAGGATGGTGGCAGAGCTTCTATCTTTGTTGATTTAGGGTTTCATAAAACTGTGTTTACTGCTTACTGTAGTTCTGTTTCTTCTTGTTTTTTTCTTTCTTCGCGGATAAATGGCGTGATGTCCTACGTGGCTTTTAAGTGGCTCTTTTTATTTGCTAAAATAAATTCTCTGTTCTTGCTGGTTTTTCTTTTATTTTTTGATTTTAGAGAATAGCAGTTTATTCGACCTCTTCATACAGCATTTTAATAGGCTGAACCTTTTATGAAATTGCGTCTAGTATTTCACAGTGTTCAGTGGATCAGGTTCTATAGGATTTCGTGTAATTTTCTATGTGTAGTTTTCTATGTTGAATATTATGTAGTTGCGTTAACTGACATCGGAGATTTTTGTGCGATTTGTTCTGACGTTTATTTGTCGTTTTCCTGTGAATCCTCTATTTTTCAGAGGGTGTTCTAATTACTGTCCTAGGTTAAAAATCACTTTTCACGTGCTCCGTTTACTTGAAGGTTGAAAATCAAGCCATATTTATGGCGAGGTGAATCTGAGAGCAATAATGTTACGTAGGAAATGTGCTCTGGAAAATTTCGAGGGTTAAAAGTAATTTAGAACATTTCTGGAAAAAATTTTGTTCTTTTTATTTTGAATAAATCCTCGTTCTCGTGAAATTTATCCTTCGTTTGAAAAAGTTTCTTCAGTTTGATAATTCAATCTGAAATTTAAAAAAAAAATGTAAGATTAGCTTAAATATATACTAATTGCAACTGCATTTACCTAAATCATGCTATATTTATTCCATAAATAGTTCGTTTTTCATTTTGGTAAAATGCTTTTCCAAATGCGCAACATCATAACATATCATAAACTATTTTTTCCTTTAAAATATTAAAAAGTTTTTTTGTACTGATCTTCAAAAATTCGTTCTTTTAATCGAAAACTCAAAGGAAAATGCGCGTTATATCTCTGGAACAACGATACAGTGTTAAACATGATGAATCATAACCGCGCCCAGGTTCCCAGGTCCTCCACGACCTGGCCGACGGATTTAGGAAAGCGAACAAGGAAATGTTGATCTCAAAACACTTCTACAACCAGCGAGTCTTCAATTATATTACTTGTTATAAAGTACCTAAATAAACGCAGAAACGTTTTCAGGTTTAAAATAAATCTTTTTAGCTGTGAACACGGTTTAAACCAGTTACTTGTTACCCTGCCGAGGGTTGAGCTTCAACAGTTTTGCTGTTTACGAAATATTAGAATAAACAGAAAAGAGAACGAGAAATTAGGAAACAAACACAGGGTTTTAGACGTAGAAATGTTTGAATTGACTTGAGCGAACGGAATATGCACTAAATTCTATATTTCGGCTCGCATAGCTTTGGTGAAGATATTTTAGAATTAAAGCAGCAAAACCTTTTACAATCTTTTTACTTTCCGAACATGTACCATGTAAGGAAAGTATTGTAATCATGAAAAAATTCGACTTCGAGATTTTGATGTTTTTACACGTTTTGAGGGCTTCTGAATCCATTTATGCTATTTTTACGAGATGTATGTATGTATGTGTGTATGTGTGTGTGTGTGTGTGTGAGTGAACACGATAGCTCCTGAACGGAGCATTCGATTGAGCTCAAATTGGATATATATCTCATAAACCACCGTCGCAAGACCGGTATTGATTTTGGTCTGTATAGGACTTATAGTTTTTCTATAGGGCTACGACAAAGATTTCTTTTAAATTATGGCGTATCGCGGGAAATTCTTGAAAGTGCGCTAGCGTTTAAACGATACATTCGATTGAGCTCAAATTGGGTATGTATGTTATAAACCACCATCCTAAGACCGGTATTGATTTTGGTGTGTGTAGGACTTATAGTTCTCCTACGGGGCTACTACAAAGATTTCTTTTACATTCTGACCTATGGGGGAAATTCTTTAAAGTGCGCTAGCGTTTAAATGGTCCCTTCGATTGAGCTGAAATTGGGTATATATGTTATAAATCACCATCTTAAGACCGGCATTGATTTTGGTGTGTATAAGACTTATAGTTTTTCTACAGGGCTACGACAAAAATTTCTTTTATATTATGGCATAACGGCACATGGGGAGAAATTCTTGAAAGTGCGCAAGCGTTTAAATGGTGCATTCGATTGAGTTTCAATTTGGTATATATGTTTGAATTATTCATCGATTCAAATTTATTTAAATGCTTGGTAATGATCTTAATCGTAAGTGTTCGGAAAGTCGAGTGGAGTCACTCCAGATTTTTTTATATTGCAGAGTTAAAATTGTTTCCGTAAATGATACAATTGCTTCAAAAATGATTCTCTTTAATACTTACGTCTTAAGCCGCAGGTCAAACAACTTGTTTGTAGCAGAGTTAGCCATGTCCAACCACATATCCAGTATGTCTTCTCTTATTTCCACATCCAAGCGTCTTTGGTTTGATTTCTCCAGGAGGTACATGGCCCTGTCCGACAAATCCGGTGAGTCGGCATTCAGGAGGCGCCAGCTGCACTTCACCACTTTCTTTTGTATATCGAACCACTGTTTCAGGCGGATGTGTTGAGCGGGAGGAAGCTTCAATTCGCCAAGGAAGACGGAGACGTGCTGCTCTAATTCTCTGCACCTGTTCATTGATCTGGATTGAAAAATAATATTGAAGGTTAACAGAGATCAGTGATACAACTGCGAGAACATGCTGCGTGTTCTTAACTAGAGGTGCGCCAGACATCCGTGTCCCGGTATATTCGAAGTTGAAAAAGATCCTAATCTGTGTATCCAGATCCGTCAGGTCGAAAAAAAAAATTATCCAGATCCGCCAGAGCGAAAAATAATAATCCGAATCTGCATGTGCCTTTTTTTAGCGGATCGTCTACGTGTCTTTTAATTACGTTTCGGGAGAAGCCAAAACAATGAAAAAACTTAAGTTATTTTATAATTAATTATTTTTTTGTAGATAAACATCACTTTCACTGTTTAGAACTTAATAATATGTATTATTTACAAGTGATTCTTCTTGTTTAGCTCAAAAATCCTTCTTTTGCTGAACCAGTAAATTAGTATTTGTAATTCGAAGTTATTAGCATTCAATTACTATTGGCGTTACTTAATAAGCTTTTTTTAATTTTTACGTGTGGTGGGCTTTATCCCAACCCCAACCACCGACACCCTTTAAAGGGCTCCACAGGGAGGTAAAATCTTTCTAGGGTGGGCTAAGTCCCTTCCTAGTTATACCAATGGTATTTACACGTAATTATTAAAGATTTGTAATTTTCGAACACGTAAAATAGAAGGAAAGCAGTGCGATCATGAAAGAATCTGTCTATTAGATTTTCATGTATTTACCATAGAGATAATATAAAGGATAGAGAGCGCTTTGGAAATCGTAACTTGATACACTTGTCCTAACTTTTTACTCGTGGTAAGATCTCACGCGCATAATTCTTGCGCATTTAATATTCAACTCGACCTTTCAGTTTCCTATGGACCTTGGCCAGTGCTTGGGAGGACAAAAATATTGCATGCTGGGATGTTGTAGAACCGTGTATGCTAAAGGGAGCTTGCGCAAGTAAAATCTGCCATGGTTCCAATGCCCTCCATGTTCAAGCGATACCTCAGAGAATGCCAGTGCAGGTGCTAGGTGTCTCGGTTGGAATTGAAATTAGGAGACCCCGAGATAAATCGGAGTTCCTCCCAATCGGCTCATTAAATGGAAGCTGCCCCCCCTTCGGCCGTCGACCTCCTATGTGTAGGATCTGGCTGCGCGTCGAGGTTGCCAGAGGGTATTAGTAACAACAACGAGTTCGTATTGAGGAAGTCTGTAGATTTTGCATTGAAAGCGTATTTTCTTACCTGGAACTGTTTTTTATTATTTAAAGCATGCTTCTTTGAAATAATTTCTGGTTAAATATTAATTTTTAGTAGATTTAACTAGTTCATTCATTATGAATAAGTATAAGCTGAAAGTTATTTAGAAAAGATTATTGAGATATATGTTGTTAATGTATTTTTTTTTAATTATGTGAAAATTTGCAAACTCCTCCAGACCTCTAAATTAAAAAAAAAGAGTTAGAAAAATTAGTCTTACATACACTAGAATATCTTCTATTTTTTGTGCTTCATCTTCCAAGATATCCTGGGAAATATTTTCATGTGCACTTGGACTGCAAGCGGCTGTTTCGACAGAGGAGCTATCTTCTTCGGCAGTTTCGTAAGCTAAGGAGTTAATCGAATTTGCATCATCTTCTGCTTTTTCGTCTGTTCCCAGTTCGCCAACAGAAACACAATTTTTAACCTTTGTCTGAGCGTCCTCTTTCACTTCATTTTCTATATTTGTTTTTGTTTCGTTATTGCTCTCAATTGTTCCTTCTGAAGCTGTTTCATATTCACTATCAGTGTCTATTTCATTTCTCATCAAAGGGACATCTTCTGTCTCAAAATGGATTCGTATTAGTACGCCTTCAACGTTGACCAGTCTGATTTCATTAATGTCATCAAATTCATAGTTTTCAGTTTCAGTAACAACTTTTATTTTTACATTTGCATCTGTTTCACCATCCTTCACATTTATAGTTATATCGGCGTTTTCACCACATTCTCCCGATTTTTCTAGTGTATAATCTTTTTCCGTTCCAGCATTTTTTTCGAGATTTTCTTCCGACGTTTCGAACTCGCCATTTGTTTTATCTTCATCAATACGTTCAGCCTGAGCCGCTCCAATTTGGAAACATTCGTCGGATGCTTTTGGCAAGGCATCTTCATCACTATTAGTAACATCTTGAGAAGTTTTGAGCTGTTTTTCTGGAGGATTTTCAGAATTCGAGTTCGCATTTTCTATTTCCGCATTCAAATTTTCTTCACATGCAACAGGACCTTCTTCTGAAGCATTGTTTTGAGTATGAGGAGTTGAAACTTTTGCACACTTGCGCTGAAGATCGTCAGAGTTGGCTTGATCCAGATTGTCCTCAGAACTTGTTCTGTTAGCATCAGAGTTGGTTTGAACCACATTTTTCTCCGAACTAGTTCCTTTATCATCACATTCAGTTTGATCCAGATTTTCCTCAGAAGTAGTTCCTTTATCAGCACATTTGGTCTGATCCAGATTTTCTTTAGAGCTAGACCCTTTATTTTCAGTGTTGGTTTGGACCAGATTTTCCTGAGAATTAGTTCCTTTATCATCAGTTGTGCTTTCTTTTCTTGAACCTTTTTTGGTTTTGATCTTGGAGCAGCAAGCGCTGAAATATTCGGAAAGAAGTAACTTTTAAATTTGAAAGATAACGTAAGCATCTATTGTCATTTATTTCTAAAAGGCACTTGTAAATTTGAAATTCCGTCAAGAATGAAAAGAATACTCATTGAAAATTGGATTTAGAATGTAAAAAAAAAATTATGTAATAACACACATTATTTTATGTGTTTATTATACAAAGTTTCTAAAATTTTACACTTCATAAATAATCTAGGTCATAAAGAGTGTTCCTGAAATCCACAGAAAGCTTAAGAATATTGGAAAAAGTGAGAAAAAAAAGAATTCATTCGACAATGTATGTTATGGGTAGTAATGTTTGTGCATTAGTTAATAATCTATTTAAATTTTATTAAAATTCTAATTAGTTTTACTAATCTTGTGCCGAAAAGATTTAAAATCCGTATATGATCCTACATGGTTTCAACAAGTAATTTTATGATCAGAAATTTGAGTAACTATTGAATTTTTTTTAATAAAAGCCGAAAAACTGTATAAAACACTTAGGAAAAACCTTCCTCGTTTGTATGTGTGTGGGGGTAAAGAATTTTTATTTTTGCTGTGTTCTACTTCCTCCCTCTAATGTTTTAAATAAAGTTCTCAACAACATTTTACACCTTTCATACCTGAGATTTCCCCCCTGAGAGACCTCAAAATCCCAAATTTCGTTAAACTACATATTTCACAAATATAATAGCTTAGTATTTCATTTATAGTTTAGAAAAATTGTGAATATTTTAACTCTTATTCACTATTCACTACAGAGAAACTAAAATTGCAAAATTTGACACCCAGAGACCTCCATTATTCTAAAACAGTTTTTGGACTCGCTTTTTACTATCCCAGAACTCTCTTATACTGACATTGTAGTGGAAAGCAATTACTCCTAAAATTTGAAGGAAATATCCTGATTCATGAATAGGCTGCATTTTTCATCTTCAAACACAAAAACATCAAGTCATTAAATTTTAAGTAGCGAAATTTCTCTTTTAAACTACAACTTACGACTTTTGAAAGCTTTCACAAGAAATTTCTTCTCCAAATACCATGAAAATCTCCAAATTATGTGAAATGGCAATATTTTTTTTTTTTCAGCAACAATTTCTATGCCAGTGATATGATCTGAATCAACATTGGTAATGTAAGAGTTAAAATATTCACAATTTTTCTAAACTATAAATGAAATACTAAGCTATTAGTCTTTTTTTTAGTGAGATAAGTATGTTAGATTTGAAGAACTATTTATTGTACTCTGTATTCTTAAATGTGGTTTTATTGGATCAGGATTTATCGTCAGAAAAATTGTAACTACAATTTCAATAAATGCACTCATTAACTAGCCCAGAAAGTGACCTTTCTTTTTAAACCCAACACTGTGGCCCTATAATTAGCTAATGCCTTTACAAATGAGGTAGAAATGGAGTTGAAGAAGATATACACTCACCAGCATAGGTTTCGGAAAAATCTTCGAATTTTCCCCATTATGAAAATGCGAGATTTTAAATCATTCCATCCGATATAGTATCAAAACTGTTAGCGCAAAATATCACAGACTGATATTGCGAGTAGATGAAAGTTGAAAGTTTTGCAATAATGATGATTGAAAGACAAACTTAATACGCGAAATTCTAACAATGCACGAACAGAATTTATTGTTGAAAATTGAAGCTAAATTTTTTTAAACAAATCAGATTGATTGATATTGTTTAAGTACTCCAATAAAGCGTCCAATAATTAATCTTAGTAAGCTACCTGTTTGTTTATTTCTGTACCATAGCCAAGCTTCTTCTATGCATGTAAATAATGCTTAAACAGCACTACAACTTTTAGATGGTTAATGTTTAGGGGATAACTTCCGATAAATGTTTGAAAAGTTAACGTTTTAAAGCTTATTGAAATTATTTTTTTTGAGTGGCGAATTAATGATTAACGAAGTTAACTTTTGTATTAACTTTGCACATCTCTGATTCGTTATGAACCTCTTTTCAGGATACCCTTCATTTAAATGGAAAACTGTGATGTGAAACACTACAAGACTTCCTTGCACGTCTTTTAACATCCGCATCTTTGACGCACTTCATTTTAACCAAATTTATGAGCGGTTTTCGTTTGATCCTCTAGATTCGTCTATGTAACATACACAGTTTTCGAGGATGTATCTTCTTTTATCAACTTTACTATTATATATCATTTTATTTTAATTTGAACAGAAGAATACTCAATATACTTTTATGTATCAAAAGACTTATGGGAGACAAACTACCCAACCACATGCAACCAAAAAGGAATGTGCTCAACTAGATGTTGCAACAGCCTTAAATAAAAAGTTTCCGCTGATCGTTTTTGAGTTGCGAAATATGTCTGTATCTATAGATGCCACTCGGAAAGTACTCAAAATGCATTCGGGGGTAGTCAAAGTACATCACACATACACACTAGAGATGAGTTCGGGCTTATTTTTTGATGCCCGAGCCCGAGGACTTTTAATCCGAGCCCGCCCGAGCAATATAATTTAAGTCGAAGCCCGAGCCCGAAAATTTCAGTTAAGATTTTAAAAAAAGATCCAATTCCTTCATTGATAGAATACAATGAATTTTGCCGTTTGTGCAAATTAAAGAAATATATAGTTGCAAACTCTCGATGCACTTTCTAATTTTTATTTATCCATATGTTTATCAAATAATGTCGGATCTCATGACTAACTAATGAATATAAGCCGCCGTTCTGAAATATCCAAAGAGCTTAACGCACCTTCTAGGCGCCAGTGCCGATATTTTTTTTATAAGTACAGCCAACTCCGGTTATAGTGAACCCGGATATAATGAACCATCGGATATAGTGATCGCAATCCATTAGTCTCGATTCACACACAGTATCTCTATCCATCATGAAGACACTTGGGGTTTTTGTGAACTTCGAATATAGTGGACGAAATTGGATGGTCCCCAGAGGTTCACTATAACCGGAGTTGACTGTACTTTTGTTTTCCTCATGAATCACTTTTTAAAATCTGTTTCAAGGAGTATGTTCAATAAAGGAGAAATTTTTCACGAGCCCGAGCCCGAGCCCGAACGCAATTGTGAATTACAGAGCCGGAGCCCGGGCCCGGGCTCGGGCTCGGGCTTTCGTACTCGGGCTGAGCCCGTCTCATCTCTAATACACACACACACACGCAGATATCTAAAAGTGGAGTGGAGTAAGGTGTAGTCAAAACCGATATTTCTGTTATTATTAGAATACTGACATATTTAGCTACCATACTGCTTTTTCATATTTCTCACAGAAAAGTCTAATAATAATAGAACTACTATTTAAAATTTCCTACTTTCAATTTTCTACTCAGTGAATTCTGGTCTTTTGTAAAAACAAGTTGTCTGACGCGGCAGTTCCATCGGCGTAAAAGAATCTTCGCAAAAACTTTTGAATTGAAAAAAATAAATAAATAAAACCTTTTCCAATCTTACACTGCGCGCACTTTGATTATAGTGTAAAAACAAATGTCTTATCCTTTTGTATTGGGGAAATGGAGTTTAAGAAAGACAAGCCTGCAGGCTGTTTGAGATGACAGCACAGTAAAGTATATTGTATACCTCCTGAATTGACTTTCATTCCCTGAATGGATAATAATGAATTTTTTGTTTGTATTCGCTGTCCTGCTCTGAACCAAAAAAAGATAAATAAAAAAAATTAAACAATAAATACACAGAGAAAAAAAGAAAAAAGAAAGGAATCGTTTTTAGTACACCCTTTTCTGAAAGATCTACTTATTTTACATTAAATAAAAAAATCCTCTATTCACTGTGAAAGAATATTATATGAAAAACAATAGACTTAAAATAATAAAAAATTATAGTAAAAAGATTTTGTATCTGTAGAGCTTTAAAAATGAACTCGCTTTGAATTAATTAAGTTTTGATCGTATCAGTAATTATTTAATTGAGTTGAGAGATTTAAATATAACCTTCTTGTTTTTTTATAGATTTAAAAGAATTATTCCATATTTTAAGCTTTTTTCGTTGCACAGTCGGTGCTTTTCAATAACTAATTCAAAGCTACGAAGTTATATAGAATTTTCATCGGAATACAAAGTCAATTTTCATGACCTTTCAAAAGAAACCAAACGCAGTTTGTAAATCATTTCATTATTTTCTTTTTATAGTAGTTTCATAATTGATTCTCGGCTAATTTTTAATTTCGCGTATGCATGGTACAGCTTGTGAAGATACATTCTAACTGCTGCAGATCTCTGACACAATTATTTCATTTCTAATTACGCTCGGAAATCACGTTTTTCTTTTTAAATTACTTTTACTTATTTACTCCCTTTTTTTTTTAGAAAGACATAAAACAAAATTTTCCCTTTTTTCTCGTCTAAATTAGTATTTGAACTAAATTAAAAATTAGTATTTTGCTAGCCTAAATTAGTATTCCTCTGAGGAAAAGGAAAGGGATTGTGCCGCTGTGAGAGCTTTTAATTGCAATTTGATTTCACTAGAGGCTAATTTTTCAGTAATATACATGTGCGACTGGAATCAATGGTAGTTCAGTACCCGCAGAAAAAAATTTCCCTATTGGAGTCAGATGCAAAACATCTAACTACAGTTGGAAAGATCGATCTAGTACTTTTTTTATTGCCAGAAAGCACTGCTACTGTGTTGTAGAGAAACTGAAATTAGCTTGTGCTTTTATAGAAGTTGCTTGTAAATTTATTGAAAAAATTTTCGGTGAATGATTAAAATGAGATTTTTTTTAAAATTTCAAATCGTTCATTAATTTTGAACAATACCAGATTAAAAAAACAGTATTCTGGTAATAAAATAATTCTTTTTCGTAATACTGACAACTACACTCAATGTCCTTTTAAACCCTTTTCCTTCTAAAAGAAATCCATTACATTTTTTATACATAATCGTTATCACAGTAACGAAGCACATTATTGTCACTTAAGCTGTCAGTGTTATCAAGCAAATAAAAACTGAAGTCTTTTCTAGAACTTTAAAAGTCTTTTCAATTAGACTCAAAAATGCATTTGTATGAAAAGAATAGAACTTTGCAGCAGAAATGTATATCCGTGGAGCTATAAAATAGTTGTATTTTTCATTCTATTGTAGCTATTTTGCGTTTTATTTTCTTGGCAAATCCATCGTGTGGCAATCAATCCTTTTAATCGCTTTGATCCTCATAAGCGAATATGCGTTTTACCCCAGACATACTCAGCGACGTTTGATATTATCGGACAAATCTCTGCAGTTTTGATAGCTTTAGCCCCGTAGATGACACCTTTCCTGATTCAATCAATGATACTAATTAAAGATTGATTCTAATTAAAGAAGAATAGCCTATGCACCCAGGCGCGTAGCCAGGAAAATTTTTCTGGGGGGGGGGGATATGCGCCTGGAAAATTTTTCGGGTGGTGGATATGAACTTATATGTGTATAAATAGACGGAATTGCATCACTAATCCAAAAATTTCGGGGGGGATATATCCCCCCCCCTGGCTACGCCCCTGTATGCACCTGTTAAATGGAATCTCTTAGATTGTCTTCTTCTACTACGCCTTTTATGGAATTTCTTGTACCAAGCTTTATGAAACCATAAGAGACTAACTGCATCCAGATACGCACAAAGGTTCGCACATCGGTTCCGGGAAATCGCGTTTGCTTGCGTACATTGAGCGATCATTCTGACTTTTTTTTATCAGTTTGAATCGATGACAGGGATTTCCTTTCTGGCTTGACAAGGTGTTTGTTTAGCGCATTTCCTACTAAATCCTTCATTTAAAAATAATAAGATAAAAACTTAAATAGTATTCATATTTCATGATTTGTGTAGAACATATTAGGTTGTAACGAAAGTTTCCCGCCACCATAAACATCATCAGTAAACAGTTTGCGTTGGCGTATTTGCTCATATTTTGTCAAACGATTTTTGGCATTTGAAAGAAAGAGACTTACTTTTTAACACTGTGTTATGAAATCTGAAAAAAAATATAGTTATCATTGAGTACAAGGTGTGTCAAATGGAACTATCACTCTAGAGGATTAGAACCATCATTGACTTCCAGTTGTGTTGCAAAAAGTCAGCTACAGAATATCAACGAATAATGAGTACAGCTTTAAATACTATTGTTGCATCACGTGACACTGTGCAGGTTTGTTACCAAAAGTTCAAAAAGAGTTATCTAAGGAGTTTGAAGTTAGTTTTTCAAGCAGATTTGGCGGAAAACTTTCGTTACAACCTGATACTTTCGTCTTAAGTTACTTATACCATGCAATATGCTATAGGCTCCCTCTTAACCGGCCCCTGTTTGATCGGATCTATTATTTAACCGGCGTATTTCACTTACATTAAAAAAAAGTTAAATAAAATATAGAAAATTAAAAATTTCTGACACTGACTGACACTGACCTCAGTCATATCACATACAGAAAAAAGGCATTGTGCTATTTATAACAACAAGCATCAGCATCGTCCAAATTAAAAAAATAACTTGGCTGTTCGAGCCTCGTCAGAGAGAGACCCCCCCCCCCTGAACCCTCCCTAATTTTTTAGTTTCATTATTTCCATATTAAAACGATATCAATTGACTGTCATTTTATCTCTCATCTTTCGTGTATTTCTCCTGGTAACCCTACGTTGAAATTTTGATGATTGTAGCCTATTTATAGAAAAATACATGGGATGCACATTCTACAACTTACGAAGTATTGTAACAATAGATTAAAGCTGTTGTGAACTAATAGCATTTAAATATATGTAAAAAATACATGTGATGCATATTCTAGAGCTTACGAAATATTGTAACAATAGATTAAAGCTGTTGTGAACTAATAGTATTTAAATATATGTAAAAATATCTCGCCTTTTTGGGACACATTTTTCTGACAATTTTCAATAAAGGGGGTGAGAGATAAATGGCATAGTCATTAAAAAAAAAAGAATGACAAAACTGTGCAGTAAATTGTCGAACTTTCAGTCTACAGTAGAAAGATAAATGACTAATGTTTTTAAACCTTTCCTCATACTCATATATAAAACTTCCTAATAAATAAAAACATTTATTATACTACCTTTTCATCAGTTAACGCTATATTTTTTTTTCATTCTCCTCTTTAACCGGATTTTCGCTTAACCGGCTCACCCCCAATCCCAGTCAGGCCGGTTAGTCCCCTAACAGCCGTAATCTTGCATATATTACAAGACAATTTATATACCATATTCCTCTGTAACGTATCATATATACTTCTGAAAATAGGGTGTGTAGGTAACATTTATAGTTCTTTTACAAGAACACTTAAATGAATTCCAATACTTACACTGCAAAAAAAAAAAAAAAGCCTGTTAAACTGACAGAAAAAAACTGTCAGAAAGGACGCCAGTTTATTTTTATATATTTTACAGAAGTCTTCCGTATTTGTTTTCCATATACGGAAAATTTCTGTAAGATAAACTGAGAATCTGTAAAATTTACGGAAGACTTCTGTAAAAAAAAAAAAAAAAACGGAAATAAACTGGCGTCTTGGCTGACAGTTTTTTTCTGTGAATTTGACGGATTTTTTTTGCAGTAAAATGAGTAGTAATCGCACGAAGTGTACATTTAAGTGTATTCAATCAAAAGAAAATAAATATGCATTGCAAAAGGACCGTTAAAAATAATGTATGTATTTATAATTCTTTTTAGAAGTATTTAAAAATAACTTTATTACATCTGCGGTCTATGGCACAGTTTACTGTTGCAACATAGAAAGCGAACGTGTTAGTTAGATTCTAATATCATGTCGAATTCGTATTGTGCGAGAAAATATTTTATTGCCGATGCTTTCATCCTGATTTACCTTCCTCGTTTCAAGCTTTATTCATTTTGGAAAGAGTTTAATAATCACTGTGTTCAGAACAATTCATCTATCTATATATGCTTTTTTTTAAAAGTTACGTTCTTTATGCAACTAAAGAACTAAAAAAACTTTAATGGAAATTACTAACCAGACTTATTGATTTCTGTGACATGAAAAATGGCTATTTTTTCGATACTGAAAGAATTCTTTTCTTTTATAGTTCAATTATTGCCAATGTTAGTACGAAAAAACACAGAGAACTCACCAAACATAGAGAAGTGAAGATTTCCGACCTCTAAATTACCTCTTTACTGTTATCTTTGCTCGGAACGACAAAAGAGCTTCATTTAATTTAGCTTGGATAGAAGTTCAATATTCGAATGATGCAGTGATGTGTTGTAATGCAGCTGAACATTCGCGAACAATTAATCATTCTTGCCGAACAAAAGATAGATTATACTTAAAGAGGTACGTAAATCTCTGGGAAAATTACAGAAGTAGAGTTTTTTGTTTTTTAACATTTTCACCTCATTAAACGGGATTATTTGAAAGTAAGTATTAAAAAAATGATTCTAGCGGTTTGATTGTTTGCCAGGAGAGGACAGCTCACGTCTCTAAATGTGTCGTTTAGAGCTTACATACGTAAATCCTGGAGTTTCCCGTCAAAATTTGGATTCTCATCAGAGGGAGAGGGATTTTTAAATAACCCTTTAACGCGCAGTGTTCCCATTCTGGGAACACCAAACTCTGACGTTGGGGCTGTAGCCAGTCACGAAGAATAGATTTGATTTCTATAAAAATAGTTGCGGGTGACCAGTGACGTGCATTCCGCCCAAGCAACCCAAGCAGTGCTTGGGCAACTGAAAATAAGGCTATTATTGTTTTTAAATTTTGCTTTCTATCACAAATTGAAAGAAAATACCATCTACCTTATTTATTCATAATTTCTTAACACAAAGATAAATGTCAAGTGGATAAACAAGTATATTTTCTTTCTGACTCTTCATTTCTCTGCCGTGAGATCAACCCATCTGCAATGTCTGCTGAAGGGGTGTTGCTATAGAAACATGACTTCATCAGAGAATTAGCCAATCAGAGACGACACTCCGAAACCCATATTCTGCTTTCTTGCTTGGGTTGCTTGGGCGGAATGCACGTCACTGCGGGTGACAGCTCCACGAGAATCCTTCACTTTTTAACACGTCATTTCCCGTAACAAAATGGTCACGATTATATTTAACAGCACTGGCATCTGCTGAAAAATGGAAGAATTCGAGAACAGCTGGATAGATTGCCCAATGCTGAAAAAAGGGCAGCCGTTGCCATCGCTCGACATAACTACCAGCAAGATGGCGGACGATCGAAACGTTCATCGCGTGCCACAGATCTAGAGACCCTCACAGCCAGCTGCATCAAAAAAGGGTCTCTAGATCTGAACGTTTCACGATCGTCCGCCATCTTGCTGGTAGTTAAGTCGAGAGATGGCAACGGCTGCCCTTTTTTCAGCATCGGGAAAGGGTTGCGCCTCAAAGGGATAATGATACTTCTTTGGAAACTGATAGCGATCGTCAAGGGGATTTTCAGAACTAAGAATTTAACATGCACGTATAGAGCTTGTACAAGGTGGTCTTTGAGTGGTATATCGGAATCATACTAGCAACCTCATGAATAACCGTCTGTAAGACCGTCTGCTGATTTCCCTGAGTATTCTTGTATTCCCATTGAATTCATGGGTTCCGTGAGCATTTACCCTACCCTATATAATACCCTATATCAAGGGTTCCAAAAGTGTGTGCCACAGCAACCCAGGGTGCACACAGAGATGAGGGGGGGAGGGTTAAAGCGAAGATCTCATGATTTCATTAGAGTACATTATTGAATATTAAATTAGAATTGTATCAATTATAAATATATTCTTATTGCTTTATTTCTCTGTTCTACAGAATTGTAAAAATATAAATTACTAGCTGAAGTACCCGTTCTTCGCACGGGAATGAATGGACTTTTTGATATTACGATTTGTGGTGATTACTATTCATTGTAATAAACAGATATAGCAAAGTGAATATCGCGTTATATTGTGTCCAATAATCATGCATTCCGAATTGCAAGGCAATCGTTTGTACGGTGCAGAAAGCCATGCGGCGTAGCGCAATCTAGTGGCGAGTTTTAGCAAAATGGATACGTCGAAAATATTTTTCGCATTCAGATATCGATGTATACGAATTTTCATGACTATCGGCTGGACAGTCCTGAAGTTCATGTGTTGACGCGACATCTAGTGGCAAGTTATAGGAAAATGGATAGCGCCAAACTCTTCCCCGTGTTCAAATATCTATGTATACCTATTTTCATAGCGATTATTTGCACAGTCAAGAAGTGATACACTGCAGGGCCATCTAGTGGTTCAATAAAGTAATGATTTGCTACAGCGCCGTCAAGTGGCGAGTTATAGAAAAATGGATAACGCCAAAATATTCTCATTGTTCAAATAGCTATGTATACTGATTTTCATAGCGACCGTTTGAATGGTCAAGAATTTGGCCTGTTGCAGCGTCATCTAGTGGCGAGTTAAAATAATAATGCATTGCAGTGTCATCTAGTGGTTTGTAACATCAAAAGGAACGCAGTTAGAATATATTCTTCGTGCTCAAATGTGTAAGTATAAAAAATTTTATGCCGATCGGTCGAACGGTATAGAAGTTGATGCTTTGCAGCGCCATTTAGCGGCAAGTTACAGCAAAATGGATAGTGAAAAATATTCTCCGTGTTCTAATATTCGCGTGTACCAAATTTCATCGAAATCGGTTGGACGATATTCGCATAGCAAACGGCTAAACGGAATAGAATTCAACGTTGTGCTGCGGCACCAAGTGGCAAGTTAAGGAATAGCATAAAAACCTTCTCCATCATAAAAGACTTAGGTGAACCAAATTTCATCGTGCAACGGTGCTCAACGGTGCTGGAGATTTTCAACCTCATAAACACATACCAACATTCATTTTTATCGGCACCAGTGTTATTATATATACCAGTCTCAAATAAAATCCAGTTTCAAATCTAAGCCTCGCCAAAGTGCCAACATACGCCATTTTGCAAGCGTTTTTTCAGGAAATCATTCGAAGCATTGACATAGCAGCAATCAATAAGGGAAATGGTTCGACCACAAAAAAGTAAAGCAAGCCTTTATTTGAAAAGTGGAATCCCTTAATACAGCCGAATTTTTTTAAATTATCAACTATAACGTGTTTTATTCATCATTACTCCGATGTACTCAAGGAGAAGATTTTAATTTTCTGCAATTTGGCGGAATTCCCCCAACTTAAATCAATGTGCTCAATTGGCGAGTATTCTGAAGTTAGATCGCTTGAAATCCCTTAATAACTGCATTATTTCTTCACGGATAATTAAAATTTAACGCTGTATTTTAATAAAACCTTTGCACTTGTTTTCAAAAATCTATTTCCTTAAGCTCTCAATAAATTGCTCCAAGCCGAAAACTGTGCCAACCGCTAGAACTCACTTACTCAAAATCCATATTTCAGCCATTTTATTTTTTCGCCAAACTAAAAAAAATTACACATTAGCCTCGGAAATCTTCAATTCTTATTGTTTTGCGTGTAAAGCATTACATTCCTGCTCTGATTTCCCATGCACACGATATTATAATTAAAAAAAAAAATAACCTTTCGAATATAAACTAACAAAAAAAAAAATCATTATTATTCTTTTATTTTTACTTTGAGAATTTAAAACATTTTATTCGGCAAAATCGCCACAAATGGCAACCACGATCCTTATTTCACATTTTTTTCACTACAGGGGTTACAATTACGGAAAGCTTTTTGCGTGAAGAGCATAAAAAATCTCTTAAATTCCGGGAACGGGTGGACTTTCAAAGTTTTAAAGTGGACTGTGATTTATTCTATATTATTTTACATATCTGTGCTAAATTTCAGGCCGATAGGTCCATTTTTGTGGATTTGTATACGAATCAAATCCACAAACAAACAAACAATCAAGCAAACAAACAAACAAACAAATAAACAAACAAACAAACAGAATTTCATTTTTATTTATAAGATATGTATAACAGTCCTGTAGCTAAGATACTTTATATTGAGGATGCCTTGAATAAGTACCAAGTTTCTTAAGGACTTGGATAAGTTTGAGAAACCGTGCCCTGTATAACACTGTACACCCTGCCTAATACCCTATGGATAATTATTTTTCTTTGTTACTAGTTAAAAAGGCCGTGCAAGAGCATTGATATATCTAGCAAGTAAGCGAATTCTATCGAATGAAAAGATTTTTAAATAGTTGTGCATTTACCAAAACATTAAAATCCAAATGCAAAAACACAATGCTGGTAAGTGTTACTGCTAGTAATGAGACTGATTCCTGGTGTGTAACATTTCCATTTCTATCGACAACTTAGGGTATCATCATTTATTAGAACTCTTTTTCGTGGCCAAGCAAAGATTACTTACCAAGTGGCGAGCTGGTGAGTGAGTTCTACCAATCCAAATAATCTGTGCTGTTCGCTTATCTTTTATATTTAAAATGTCGCTTGCCGAAGCGGTGATTTTGCACATGCAAAATTACGTTGATATCGGACCTTAAAAGAAATTTGAGAAAGATCCAGGACAGCTATGGGTCTAGCTGTGTCACAGATAGTGCCTGTACACTTCTAACAGCAGTGGAACATGCCAGTCCAAAATTCCGGATGGGGGCTGCAGATCGGCCAGTGCGCATTGGACATGTTTAACACTAATTACACTAAAAATACACTAACTTGTAACATTATCTGATTTTGCTCTTTTTTTTCACATTAAAATATCTTGTAACGCCATCTTGTGGTGATACTTTTAACTACTTTTTTTCCACATAACTCACTCTCCTACCATCTCATTAAGGTTTTCTGTAAAGTTGTCTGTATTTTGACTCATTTTTTTTTTTTGCTGTACATCACTTTAATAGGATAACTTTCATTATGAAGACCCTGTATATGGATAATTATCTTATAAATAAAAATGAAATTCTGTTTGTTTGTTTGTTTGTTTGTTTGTTTGTGGATTTGATTCGTATACAAATCCACAAAAATGGACCTATCGGCCTGAAATTTAGCACAGATATGTAAAATAATATAGAATAAATCGTAGTCCACTTTAAAACTTTGAAAGTCCACCCGTTCCCGGAATTTAAGAGATTTTTTATGCTCTTCACGCAAAAAGCTTTCCGTAATTGTAACCCCTGTAGTGAAAAAAATGTGAAATAAGGATCGTGGTTGCCATTTGTGGCGATTTTGCCGAATAAAATGTTTTAAATTCTCAAAGTAAAAATAAAAGAATAATAATGATTTTTTTTTTTGTTAGTTTATATTCGTAAGGTTATTTTTTTTAAATTATAATATCGTGTGCATGGGAAATCAGAGCAGGAATGTAATGCTTTACACGCAAAACAATAAGAATTGAAGATTTCCGAGGCTAATAGGTAAATTATTTTAGTTTGGCGAAAAAATAAAATGGCTCAAATGCCGATTTTGTGAAAGTGAGTTCTAGCGGTTTGCACAGATTTCGGCTTGGCGCAATTTATTGAGAGCTTAAGGAAATAGATTTTTGAAAACAAGTGCAAAGGTTTTATTAGAATACAGCGTTAAATTTTAATGATCCGTGAAGAAATAATGCAGTTATTAAGGGATTTCAATTGATCTATCTCCAGAATTCTCGCCAAATGAGTACATTGATTTAAGTTGGGGGAATTCCGCCAAATTTCAGAAAATTAAAATCTTCTCCTTGAGTACATCGGAGTAATGATGAATAAAACACGTTATAGTTGATAATTTTAAAAAATTCGGCTGTATTAAGGGATTCAACTTTTCAAATAAAGGCTTGCTTTACTTTTTCGCGGTCGAACCATTTCCCATATATTATTGCTGAAGTCAATGCTTCGAATGATTTCCTGAAAAAACGCTTGCAAAATGGCGTATGTTGGCACTTTGGCGAGGCTTAGATTTGAAACTGGATTTTATTTGAGACTGGGATATATAATGACACTGGTTATAGATAAAAATGAATGTTGGTATGAGTGTATGAGGTTGAAAAACTCCAGCACCGTTGAGCACCGTTGCACCATGAAATTTGGTTCACCTAAGTCTTTTATCATGGATAAGCTTTTTATGCTATCCGTTTTCCTCTAACTTGCCACAAGGTGGCGCAGCAGAACGTAAAATTCTATTCCGTTTAGCCGTTTGCTATGCGAATATCGTCCAACCGATTTCGATGAAATTTGGTACACGCGAATATTAGAACACGGAGAATATTTTTCACTATCCATTTTGCTGTAACTTGCCGCTAAATGGCGCTGAAAAGCATCAACTTCTATACCGTTCGACCGACCGGCATAAAATTTTTTATACTTACACATTTGAGCACGAAGAATATATTCTAACTGCGTTCCTTTTGATGTTACTCACCACTAGATGACACTGCAATGCATTATTATTTTAACTCGCCACTAGATGACGCTGCAGCAGGCCAAATTCTTGACCATTCAAACGGTCGCTATGAAAATCAGTATACATAGCTATTTGAACAATGAGAATATTTTGGCGTTATCCATTTTGCTATAACTCGCCACTTGACGGTGCTGTAGCAAATCATTACTTTATTGAACCACTGGATGGCCCTGCAGTGTATCACTTCTTGACTGTGCAAATGATCGCTATGAAAATAGGTATACATAGATATTTGAACACGGGGAAGAGTTTGGCGCTATCCATTTTCTTATAACTTGCCACTAGATGTCGCGTCAACACATGAACTTCAGGACTGTCCAGCCGATAGTCATGAAAATTCGTATACATCGATATCTGAATGCGAAAAATATTTTCGCCATATCCGTTTTGCTAAAACTCGCCACTAGATTGCGCTAAGCCGCATGGCCTTCTGCACCGTACAAACGATTGCCTTGCAATTCGGAATGCATGATTATTGGACACAATATAACGCGATATTCACTTTGCTATATCTGTTTATTACAATGAATAGTAATCACCACAAATCGTAATATCAAAAAGTCCATTCATTCCCGTGCGAAGAACGGGTACTTCAGCTAGTGTATTATAAAAATCACTTGAAGTGCGAAAAACATTTACTGAATCGCTGTTATTCAAAATCTAAATTTAAATAAGACCGACACGTTGCTTTATTATTTTAGTACAATAAACACAGAAGCTCCGCCCGTAGGGGGAATGAAATACTAGTAGGGTAAGTCTCTCTGGGAGCGTGGAAACAGATCCTGAAACTAAAACACCAGAATTTTTCGAGATCCAAAAACATTTACTTTTTTTCGCTACGTAATGCGTGGAAACGGGTGATAATATATGTCAGGTTTGGATACTTTATAGAAATGAAAAAAGCCAGCTGTATTGCATCCTGAATAAGCAAACTTTTTATTTAAATTGCCAGTTTTTCACTTCCAGCTTTGACTTGAATCAGCAAAATTACAAGTCTTTGAAATGTTCGTTCACTAAAATAAAATTTATGTTTATATTTATAGCACTTTTTTTTTAAGTATTAAGAGAAAATATACATGTATAAATACTTTTTATCTTAGAAGTGCGTGCATTTATATGTATGTGTCTTCGATTTTTTTCAGTAACTTAAAGGTTTGCTTTTAAAAGTCAAAATAGAATATAAGTTCCGTTGGATATGGTAAAAAATATTCAGGGGAAAAGTGTCACGGTAAATAAACTTTATAAAAAATGCTCTGAAATAAATTCTAAAAAGTGTTAAGATATGCATTAGAAAAAGGCTAACTCTAAACATTTCGAAGGAAAATTTCGACGAAAAGCGCAATATATGCATATGTGTTTTCTAAAAAAATACCCTTTTTAAAGAATACCTATACATATATTACGATTTTCTGCGAAATTGCCCTTCGGAATATATAAGTCGTAGATAAAAGTCGTAAACTGACAGCTCTTTGGTTATTTTGAACTTCTGTCATTGAAACATCTTGCTCTGTCTTGTTTTCATGGGTTATGGGGGCTTCGGCACCTCTGCTTTATAGCATTTTGTACCAACCCCAAATCCAGATTAGATCGATAGCGGCAGTACCTGCCAAGTGTGTTCATTTCTACCACAGACTCCCGAATAGTTCATTTCTACCTCATTCAGGAGCCGATAGATAGCAGCACTTACTGATCGTTTGGCGGTCTTTGGCTGGTCCCAGGATCGAACTCACAGCTTTCGGCTACGAGACCGACGCCTCCCCCAGTTGGGTTACCGCGGCTCGTCTTTGCAGCATACATTATTTTAGCACATTTTAACCGCTTTTATTACGTTCTCCTTTATATATGTATCAGTGTAATGGATTCCTGTAATTCAATTTCCGCCTATTTTCAAACATCCAATTAAATTGAAATGTTGCAGGCCGCCCATGATGATGAACCATGAATCGAGAGGTGTTGAATCTGGATTCATACCCTCAGAAGTATCATTTAAACATGGAGTAGATTAGAACCAGGACAGATTTTGCGTGCACCAGCACCCTATAAAACATATGTGAGTACGATGATTCTCATTGGCATTAATAGAACTGAAAGGGTTAAAAGTCATGCTGTCGCTTTGGTTTCTTTAAAGTTTGAAGACGTTTTTTTCTGTTCTTTAACAATATTCAACAAAAAGTCTTTCACTTCTCTTATAGCGTCACATCAAAGCTGAAACTAGCATTGCGGTTACCTTGGAATTCAACTTGCGCTTTCATAAGAAAGAATTAGCTTTCTGCTATATTTCATATAAATTTCGCCTCAAATCCACTCTGCATAAAATTACACAAAATACCCAACGTGCTCTGAGCTTTAAGGTTAATTTCGCTTTGATGACGAACTCCATGGGCTAGTTTACATGCACAAAAATGCGGGGTAAGTGCTGAAACTTTCGCTGCTTTCTACCCCTCTTCCCCTATGAAGGGAAAACGGAATAGAAAGTTTCCTATTCCAGAATGAATGGTAAATTCAAGTATGACCTCGCTTTCCCATGATGCACTGCTCGTTTTCCCCTATACTCTGCTTTCAAACGGGATTTTCCATTTCCCCATGTAAGCTGACCTTATATCTCTTCCAAGTTTAAGCTAAGATTTCAAAAATCCCATTTCCGAGAAAGTATCAACCTTTCTCAATTGAATCATTCTTACTCATTTCAATTCTTGAAACTTTTCAAAATGCCCGTGAAAGCTTTTAACGGACTTAAGCAGTAGCGTAATATTAATGGACTCTGTCGGTTCGTCTTGATCCTCATTCTGGAAAATAATCTCAGTTTCTGGTTTTCCAAACGGACTCCAGCTTGACATGAGCTCAGCGATTTTCGAAATCCAACCGATTGCCAGAGGGTCAGATTAGCCACCCCATTGATAAAACTTCTCAGAAAAGCGATGCAATTTTTGAAATACTGGAACGTTACCTGAGCCGATCCTTCAGTTTTCACTGTAAATCATCCTTCGGTAAATAAAATACGTTTATCATAAACTAGCTCGGTGTTGCCAAGAGGCATTACGTATTACGGCATAACTTTCCGGATAATAAATAAATAAATAAATAAATAAATTGCCCGCTGATGTCTTCTTATCTAATAGTGTTTCCTATTTTTACAACCACTGATAAATACATTAAAAATGAATTTTAAAAACATTAATCAGCATATATGAACGATCTTACAAACATTGTCTGTGACGCAGCTACCAAAACGTTGTTTAATCCTCAAGTTAACTCTTCTGTAGGATTACGGCTGGTTGTGTAGATAATTGGCCGTATCCCACAAACAAATAAACCTTCAATAAAAAATATAAATAAAAGATAGGTCATATTAATAATAAATCCCTTAACTAAAAGACCATAAAATGTGCCAACTCCCATTTTTCTTAACCCATTTGTGCTTGGATATTTTTGCGACTTTCTTCGATTTTTACTGATAACAGAAATAATAGATAAATTTCTGATGTCAACTTCTTGAACAAGGGATGATTTCTTTTAAAATCATTATTCATAAAAATCGAAATATCAACATCCTACTGGGTCATGTTAAAATATTTTGTAGAGTTGAGGCTCAATACTCATGAATAAAGGCTAGGAAAAATAAATAACGTTTTCGACTAATAGCGAAAATGCCGTCCCAAAAAAGGGACACTAGGCATAAATGGGTTAAACTAAAGTAATAATAAATCAATATGCACTGAGTCCCACTGTGTTTTTAAAAATTAATAATTAAATAAATGATAACTCAATTTCTATTTGTAAATAATAAACGAAAGGGGTCATAAAAGCTTTTATTTATAAATTAATAATGTGAAAAAAAAGGAGAACCCGGCATTATATCGAAGATGATAAATCACATCCTGATGAAAAAAAAATCAGGGAATACTTCTCCAACAAACCCACCAATTTTCAATTCTTTAAAAAAGTTGAAAAAGATCGGTTTAAATTACGATGATAGTAAAACGGGAAAATGGAATATAGGAGTTGAGTTTGGTTTTTTACTTTAAAGAGAATAAAAGTATTTGTTTATTATTTGATAAACGTTCTCCCTACTTTTTTATTAGAGGATAATGTACAGCCTAAAATTGAACCCAGATTAAAACGCTCAGCGATGGGATAGAACACTTTGAATAGGAAAGCAGCAGGTGGTTTCAGAAGAGTCTTTGTTGTTTGCTTTAACGATGAGAGAGTTCAAATATACAGGGTATCCCAAACCTGCCATACTTTTAGCGCACGCCGGTCACACAATAATAATTCAGAATCACCAAGCATTCAGAATTAAAAACGTTCTTTTCTAAGACTCAAGCTAATAACCACTCCACAAAAGACGTTGAAGTGCTAGTGAAATTTCATAGTATGCTTTACAAAATTTAGTTAGTTTTTCGTAAAGCGTATTGAACAATATAAACAGTATTTCATGCTTTAACCCTTTGAGGTGCAATCCTTTCCCAATGCTGAAAAAAGGGCAGCCGTTGCCATCGCTCGACTTAACTACCAGCAAGATTTTAACGCAGCTGGCTGTGCCCGCGCACAAAGGGTCTCTAGATCTGTGGCACGCGATGAACGTTTCGATCGTCCGCCATCTTGCTGGTAGTTAAGTCGAGCGATGGCAACGGTTGCCCTTTTTTCAGCATTGGGCAATGTATCCAGCTGTTCTCACATTCTTCCGTTTTTCAGCAGATGTCAGTGCTGTTAAAAAGAATCGTGACAATTTTTTTTTACGGGAAATGACGTTCTAAAGAGATTCTCCTGGAGCTATGTCATCCACAACTATTTTTATAGAAATCAAATCTATTCTTCGTGACTGGCAACAGTCAAAACGTCAGAGCGCAGTGTTCCCAGAGCGGGAACACTGCGCGTTAAAGGGTTAAACGTCGCAGAATAAACCTGTTGCTAAACAACGGGATAAGGTACACGATACAACATATTTTGAGGAGTTATTATTAACCAGTGTATGAAAACAACTTTTTTGACTCTGCATTGCTACGTGATTCTGAATAGCATTAACTGTTCAACTTTCGAAGTATACGATAGTAATTTTAATTATAATATAAAACTGTCAGTTTACATGAACATATTTAAATCACACAATAAATTTAACTATATATTGAGATAAGAGTATCATGTATCAAGAGTATCACATAACTTGATAAACAAACAAAAACTCTGAAATTATGAAGAAAACATTAGAAACGTTAATGTTTCCGAAATGGGAATCACGGTAAGAAATGGATTAAGCGCTATATCTCCCCTAAATGTTTGTCGCTTTATTTTGGGCTAGATCATACCTATACCTTTACGGCAAGTGAAAAAATATAAATAAAACATCTAAACACACAAGCCAAATCAATAAATTCCTCCTAATGATGTCTATGTGATATTCTGGCTGATGGAATGATCTTGTAAGAGTTCCCTTGGGCAGTTTGCCTTTAACTCCAGTGTGTGCAGATCTTCGTAGTGCATTTTCAATCTTGCCTTGAGTCCCCAAAGCATGTCAGGTTGAGTTAAGTATCAGTCAATTGCAGTGAGAAGTGATCTGTGTGAACACAGTCCAGCCGATTCGATGTTAAATGCTAAAATAGGGGAATGCTTTTTTTCTTTTACTTTCATTACTACACTGAAAATTGTGAGATACAGACTAATCTCCATCAATAAATTATTCGCAATACTGTGGAGAAAAGTTAAATAATTAATATTACAGTTAAAATTTATACTGACGAATTTGCATGAATTTAATGATAGCTCAAAGTGAGATTTGTGTCCGAACTCAATTTCCTAAATTGATATGGAGGATATTTTCAAAACGCCACAATGTATGAAAACACTATTCTTCAACGATTACCGCTTAACATTTTGTTACATTCTATATGAATTATACCTGTACCTTTATGGTACACAAAAGAAACAAAACAAGCGTTTAACAAGCAGCAATAAATGTGAGTTAATAAAACATATAAATACACATACGTCCAATCAATAAATTCCTCCTGTTAATGTTTCTCGGGAACAGACTAAATTTTTCAAGTTTGTAACGTTTCAACATTTTCAGTTGCAAGATACACTTATCCTACTTGGCAGTGACAAATTACGACTGTGTCATCGCCAGAAATTGCTAGATTACACGTGCACTCTTTTAACGTTTTAATGGAGCTTATTAATAAATACGATGAGCTGTGGTAAAAATTTATTTATTTATTTATGAAAGCGCAAAGAAATCCATATTTCTCGTCCCGTCACAAGAATGAGTTGATATGTCTGTAACACTTCATTTGTGCAATTATCGGATTTAATTAGATTTAATTTTTTAGAATTTCTTTTTGTATTACATGTACTGAGAATATTCGATTATTTTTTTGAATACTGTTATAATGAATCCGTTATAGACGTTGCACATGATGTGTTAGTTAGTTAAATTTATTTATTTAGCAGAATTAGTACCTTATCTGGGATTTTTTGCGATTGGACTTTATAAAAATTACGTGTACTGCAAATTTTAAATTATTTTTTAGGCTGGTGTTATAGGTGACTATAGACAGGGGCGTAGCCAGAGGAAAGATATCGGATATATCTCCCCCGAAAATTTCGGATTAGTGGTTACAAGATTAGTGCCGTGCAGAAATTCCGTCTATTTATACACATATAAGTTCATATCTTCCCCCGAAAAAATTTCCTGGCTGCGAGCCTGACTATAGAAGTTCTATATAATATGATGGCAATTTAAATTTATACTTGTATATTTAGCAGAAATAAGTAATTTAAGAATTCTGAATTTTGTAAAAATTACGTATATTTGAATTTTTAATACGTTACGTATATAACGAATTTTGAATTTTTTCTTCCAAAAACTGCTCTCGAATTAATCTAAAGTTTTTCAGGGTATTCTAATTCTTCTTTCTAATGTATTAATTAATACATGATTTTTCCCCTTCCTAACGTATTTATTAATGCATATAACTTTCTTTTTTTTCTAACAATAGATAAGATGTTCTTTTTCTTTCTAATGTATTGAATTTCTTTTTTATTCTCTTCACAGGCATCGTGATACATACAGTAAGGGTAATCGTAAAGGAAGAAGCAGTTGTGTTTGCTTGGACGAACAGATAAATTCCGAAGTCACCAGAATTTAAATATGATGAAGCCCGAGGAAAATAACTTGAATGGTAGTCTACAACGAAAAAACTGAAGGACATATCGTGCGTGTATGTGACAGCGTGCCTTGACAAGCTTCGGGATACATAACTTTTTAAATGTAGTGCACGATACTCACAAGAACTGATTATAAACGCACTGGTATTACAACAAGCCAAGCCTGATTTACCAATCACCTTACACGTGGATTAATCCACGCACGTGAGTTAAAGTGATGGTCGAGATATTTTATCTGACTTAAGATGAAAGTTTGGATTAATCCACGTGTAAAATATTTGAAGAATAAAGTAGATGGTGTGCTTTGGTAGAGACATACTGCCCGTTTTCCGTGACGAGAACCTTCCTCGCATTCACGCATGCGCAAAGACACTACACACGCGGATTATTCCGAACACGCGAGTTAAAGTGATGGGTGAGATATTTTACCGATGACTTTAACATGGATGTTTGGATTAATCCACGTGTAGTGTTTGGAGAATAAAGTATAGATGGTGTGTTTTGGCAGAGACATATACTGCTCGTTTTCCTTGATGAGAACCTTCCTCGCATTTACGCATGCGCGAAGTCTGTTTAGGAAAGAATACTACATTTTTCGAAAATTCTCCTCCGATATTTTATTCAGACACAAGCAGTTTATAGGCACTGGCCACTCCCAGGCCAGAAATTTTGGTCACTTTACTATGGAGCACTTAGCGCGTATGTGGACACATACGCGCATTCCTATACCACAACATGTGGACACATGTTGTGGTGACATTGTTGTGGACATGTGTGGTGACACATGACACATGTTGACACATGACACATGACACATTGTGACACATGTTGTGGTGACATTGTTGTCAAATGTTGTGGCTCTGAGGTGAACCAGCGGTTCGTCCTATCAAGGGACGGACGAAATGATACCCAGCCCATGCCAGGAATCAAACCCGGACCCTTGCTGTAATAGAACGGTTCTCCAGCCTCCACACAACACGGGTTTGCACTCCGACGTTATTGTTTTCTTAAAACGTAAAAAACATCGTTCGAAATAGAATGATAGAATTCGGAAACAGCCAGTTTCACGTGAAAGATGGAGCTTGTAATAAGCAACGGTAAGCAAATCAATGGCCATAAAAAGCGAGGGAAGCTAGAAAAAATACAAGAAGTCTCAAAAAGCCGTTGCCAAACTTAGTATCTATATCTGTCATAACATGACAAACATGATTTTCGCAGGAACTTTTGCCTGGAAATGCAAATGGCGACCGCTAGAGGGCAATCTTATGGAAGTTTGATCTTTTTTGTCTAGGACGTTACAGCAGATGGATGATTAGGTTTACTAATTCAGCATTCGCCGATGTGCATTACGTGCATGGTCTCACGTATGGAAGTGAACAACCGTTGGTACGGATGTACCTTAAGCGCAATGCTCGTAGTCGTAGAAGAGAGATAGAAATAAAGTCAAAAGAGGCGTGACTTTAATTGACTTATTTACTAATGTGACTTCCCATCCGGGGCACCACACACGTAAAGCATATCGTTCATTACGTGCTGAGTCAGTAAAATGATTCATCCATCTCCGGCAATGTCCTAGACTGAAATGATCCCGCCTTCCATGTGCCCTCCAGCGGTCGCCATTTGCATTGCCAGACAAAAGTTCCTATTCAAATGTTGCTTGTCAGTTATGACAGACCATCATGTTAAGCTTGGCAACAACCTTTTGAGGCATCCTATATAAGCCTGGGATGTAGAATCGGACACGTCCGCCATTATTATGGGAAAGGGATGGCTATCAGCAACGAAATGGCCATTCCTGTAACAAAAACAACTCTTCCGTTGTTACAATTTTAAATAACAGAACATTGTTTTAGTTCTTCAATCAAATAGACATTGGACATGGGTGTTTGCTCAGTCGTCAATAGTTTGAACAATTCCAGCTAAACTCATAGAACTAACGAAGCATGCAGTTTTATGGATTATAGAAGGTACTAAAATTCAATCGCCAAGCAACTGTGATGAACAAGTGGTAGTCGGACGGCGTCAAGTCTGGGCTGTATGGCGGGTGATGGAACTGCTCCCAACAAACCTGTCGAATCATCGTTTGAGTGTCACCTGCAGTATGGGGCCGAGCATTGTCATGGAACAACACATGTCCGGCATGTCCTGCTCAACCTTCTTGCTTCTTTAGGCTCCTCCTGGAGCTCCAGCAGGAGAAGGTTTATGATGCTCTCATGCAATGATGTCTTTTGGACCTGGTGTAGGCTTTCCTACACCAGAAGAATGAGTAACAACACTGTGGTATATCACTGAGATGGTGGTAGTGAAATCTCGCGAAAATGTTAACGTTCCTGTAGAAGTCTGTAGTTTTCTACAACATAGCTGGCGAACTTGGCATAATTCGAAAGTCACCAAGCAAACTTGGTGGTTGATATAATCCACATGGGCCAAACGTTCTAAATTTCTTCTGATTTTCTTTCATTTTTAAACTGTTAACGGTGGTCCGTTTCTGTAAAATAAATCCTGTTGACTCTTTAACGCGCAGTGTTCCCGCTCTGGGAACACCAAACTCTGACGTTTTGACTGTTGTCAGTCACGAAGAATTCATTTGATTTCTATAAAAATAGTTGCGGGTGACATAGCTCCACGAGAATCCTTCACTTTTTGGCAAGTCATTTCCCGTAAAATAATTGTCACGATTATTTTTGACAGCACTGGCATCTGCTGAAAAATGGAAGAATGCGAGAACAGCTGGATAGATGGTTCTATCGACAGCTGGCTGTGCCACACAGCCAGCTGTTCTCAAAAAAGGGTCTCTAGATCTGTGGCACGGGATGAACATTTCGATCGTCCACCGTCTTGCTGGTAGTTAAGTCAAGCGATGGCAACGGCTGCCCTTTTTTCAGCATTGGGAAAGGGCTGCGCCTCAAAGGGTTAAAAAAAGCAAATCACAGCAGCATCAAATAAATAGTCAGTAAACTGTGAGTGTAGTGGTCAGGATACTTTTTTAAACGGGAGATCATCTTGAATTGGTAATTTTAAATGAGCTCACAAAGTAATTTAAAGTAAAAAAATTCGCATGCAAGACCGTTAATTATGACAATAAAATATAATGCTCCCTGTTCTATAAATAATAAATTCTTCCTCTCTCTTTTTTGTGAAAGCATTTAAATAACAGAGATCTTCGTAAAATAAAACAAAAATCTATTACCTTTTACGAAAAATTTTCCTAACTTTTGCAATTATTCGGTATTAGGTTCAACAGCATGCATGCATCGGCTGTTGATTTTCTTCACTATTTCAAGCAAAGAGCTATGTCCTCTCTTTGATGATTCTTTTTAGTCTAAATAATTTAATAATCTGTGCAGCAGTGCCGCTCCGTTTAAAAGACGAGACAGCTTTAATTAAGCGTCTGCCGAAGAAATAGAAAAAAAAAATATTCGCTAAACTTGCTTATTCTCTTAAACAATTTCAAAAATAAGGTATTGATAAGCAGTATTTTTCTTTTTTGAGTTCGATGTATTTCAAAGACGAGAGAGGTACCAGGCGTATTCCGAAAGTAAGTACCGTTTTAAAAAAAAATTAAGCCAATTTTAATTTTTACATGAAATAGTATACCATAAACTATTTTTCTGTATAGTTTCCGCCAATTTTCAAACACTTGTTGTAGCGGATTACCAGCTTTCCTATACCTTCTTCATAGAAACTTCCCGCCAACGACGATAACCCCAACTCCACAGCATTTTTCACCTCCTTGTCGGATCCAAAGTGTTTCCCGCCTAGCTCGCGCTTCATGTGCAGGCACAAGTGGTAGTCGGACGGCGTCAAGTCTGGGCTGTATGGCGGGTGATGGACCTGCTCCCAACGAACCTGTCGAATCATCGTGTGAGTATCACAGGCAGTATGGGGCCGAGTATTGTCATGGAACAGCACAATTCCTTTTCTAAGCATTCCTCTCCGTTTGTTTGGAATTGCACGCCGTAGTATCAATCGCTCTAGTCGTGGTTATCATCATTGGCGGGATGTTTCTATGAAGAAGATACAGAAAAGCTGTTACCCCGCTACAAGAGTTTTAGTAGGGGAGCCCGTGATGCTAATTGGGTAGTTACTCGAGTGTCGTCAGGACCTATTAGATTTTGTAGTTTAGATAATAAGAAGAATAAAAAGTTACATAATGTTTCCTTTCAGTGGTAGGGGAAGCGTATACAGACCTTCAAAGATGTAAAAAAAAAAAAAAACAGTTACATGGAGATACTCGAGCGCGTCAGATATTGAGAGTTTAGATGCCCCAGCGTGTCTTTGATACCAAAGGTATGTTCATCTGCCGACTTGCGTGGTGGGGGTGGCCATCCGGAAGGGCAGAAAATAGAAAAAAAAAATGTATTTTGTCGAGCGCGTCAGGTATTCAGAGGGGATGTTAAGTGAACCCTAAAATGCTCCCATTCAAAAGACTGACGTTTCGGAAGTGACGCAAGCTCGTAGGGAATTTTTGAAGATGCAAAAAAAAAAAAAATCGCCATATTGAAATACTCGAGCGCGTGAGATTTTGATACAGAAGGTTTAGCTTGGTGCTCCAGTCATGGTAGCCTAAAATCTGACGATTATTTTGAGGGGTATCATTAATCTGACGGCTAGAAAAAAATTATGAATTTTTTTTTCAATATCCATAAAATGGGACGAATAAAAGCATGTAAAATTATTTAAATATTTACACTTTAATTTATTTAGAAAATAATATAAAAATAAAATACATCTGTTGAAAAAATTATTTTCAATCTTCGTCGTCATACGAAGAACTATCATACTCCAAATGTAATAATTCAATTGGACCTCCAATATTGTCTGCAGTTTTCGTATCTGTAACAGGAAATCGTTATAACCGTTAACACAATTTTATTGATTTCATGAATAACATGTTATCAAAGTATTAAAACGAAATATACCTATGGTGTTATGACATCTTTGTATGCATCTGGTAACTGATTGCCAACAAGCCAAGTCATTTAAAATTTTCCATAAACATTTGTCCACCCGTAATCTGTTGGTGGCATGTCAATCATAGTTTTATTGTGTGCATTTCTCCACAAGCACGCAATATACTTCGTTCGCAATAAGTGCTGCTGTAGCTCAGATTGGCAAGGAGGCAAGCAACAAGCATCGTATTTACGGACGTTCAGTGAGAAAGGCTGCGACGTATCTGACACTTTGTAGGTCTTATTGAAGATTTCTATTCTTGCAAGGTTGACATCAGCTAATTTTTTCAAACCATACAAGTGGCAGATAAAAGATTGTAAAATGTCAAAAGAATCTTCTATATTATGATCCTCTGACCCTACATTGGCAAATGTTTTTCAGAAGTGAAAAACATTTGAACCCTGTTACATAAAAATGTAACACTCTTAGCAGATGTCAACAACACACATGTGTATGTAAGCAACACAACTCTTTGCCACTCACGGCAAGAGAAATATTTAACCGTCATCAATCTCGCCTTGCGAACGTCCCCAGTCTGTGAAACGCTACGTCATAGGAGAAACTGGTTTTCCGTATCTCCGATCAGCAGAGGTCGAAAGGAATGACTCCGAGAAGAAAGATAAAAATTTCCTCACGCGTAGTGTGGCAACAGTTTTTAAAAATAAGTCCGTTGAGAGACGCCAAGAATCAGTTGAGAAAAAGTCGTGATGTGAGAACGTACGTGTTGCGGAGGGGCTCCCCATTCCATTGTTAGGCTTCGAGCCATTTTGCAGCGTGGGGAGCCCCAGGCTAATTTTCTGTCAAGTTCTAAATGGAAAATTCAAGAAATAATTTTGACACCTGAATTTTATTCAACTTAAGAAATACAGAAGTGTTTGTTCAAAGAAAATTCGTATTTTCCTGTTTTAAGGCAAAACGACAATGGTGAATGAAATACTGAACTTCAAAGAAAGTGAGCGTCACGTGTCAACATACAAATCAACGATGTGTGCTTCAATTATTGTGAAGATTTATGCAAATCCAAAAAAATTAATATAGATGATATCAAATGAGCGTCACTCATCAACATATAATTAACGACATGTACGTCAATTATTGTGAAGATTTCTGCAAATCCCAAAAATTAACATAGATGATATGTAGCATCGTGCCATAGTGATTTTGTTTAAAATTGTGTATTGTGTGTGTAGTATTAAAGGTGCCTTTTACAAGACTTTCACACGAACTTTCAATGGAACTTAGAAGCTGATTCGCATTGAGTGTAATGTTCAAAGGACTTTTTTTACAAGATTCTCATAAGAACTGTTAATGACACTTTAGAACTGATTCGTCTCCTAGATAATGTGAAAGCTGCAAGAAACAGTGATTTATAAAATTTCTTCGTTGAGTATCTGCTATTCCAGAACTGGGTAAATATTATGTGAAATTCATAACTGGCATATTTTGAGAGTAATTTCGTATCCCATACTTTTAAATGTAAGATATGTTCATATTTCATACTTCAGAATTTTCTAGTTAAAGTATGTTGGTTGAATTTTTAATTTCTGAAGTGATATCAATTTGATATTTTAAATTGATAATATGCCCATTGAGTTTTTTTTATTTTTAGTCAACTAAAGTTTAATTTTTTACTAATCTGTTCTTTGGACAAATTAAAATGAAAATCTTAATTGGCATGTTATCTCAGTGTGTGATAATTGAATCTCATTGTAGTCCACTAATTATTTAATTTCTAAAACTCAACTTAACCAGACTTTTAACATATTTCAGCTTGGGACAATTTTAATGATTTTCAATTATCACAGAGCACAAATAAGTGCTTGAGTATTATGACTTTTGCTTGAAGGTGTATTGGTTTTCAGTTTTTTTTTCAATTCCTATGTTAGTGTCAGGTATCAGGATTGAATTGAAATTTTGAATTGTTTAGCATGTAGGGATCTCATATTTGAATGTTACACCTATTTAGCCAAGAAATTGTTTAATGTTTTTGTCATTTATAATGGTCAATAAAAACAAAACTCAGAATTTGAATTGCTTTATTTGAGTTAGTGAATTTTAGTTAGATGAATTGTTTCGTTACTAAGAATAGTAGCCATTTCCTGATCAGCTCAATGATGAATTAAAAACTTGACAAAAGCTTTTTTGAATTTGATATTTCTTAATTCTTTCTGAAAATTTGCTGTTCTTGTTTATTGAGGACCAAAGATGTAGAACTCCTTGTCATCTACACTAACTCGAAGAGCGTGCTCGTTATCTCTGATCGAGCTATTGTTGCACGCTCTAATCTTCATTGACGATCTTTATTGCTTTGGTTCGTATTTTTATTGCTTTGGATCGTATTTTTATTACTTCGGCTCTTGGAAATCGGCAGATTATATTTTTTTCGTGATTCTTGCATCATTTCCTTCAAAATAACAAAAGTTCAACCGCGCTCGAGAATGTCACGACAACTTTTTTTTTTTTTGCATTTTTGTAACCCTCCCACTGCCTTACGTTACATTCAAATCGTCAGATTTTCTGAATGTACACTTTTTAGCTAGTAATTAACCTACCCTATCTTAATCTGACGCGCTTCAGTATTTCTGACGATCAATTTTTTTTTACTAATCTGATGAGCTGCCCTAGACTCACGTTCCTACATACAGGACTTATATATGGTGGAGGTACTCAACATGATGCAAGGTACCCCCCTATGTTCATCTGACGCGCTCGAGTAAATCCCCAAAAACATCATGGGCTCCCCTACTATTTGAAGATTGGCGGAAACTATCTAGAAAAATACTTTAAGGTATGTTCTTTCGTGTAAAAATAAAATTGGCTTAAAAAATTATTTTCACTAATTTTTTTTTTCGAAGCTCTACTTGCTTTCCGAATATGCCTCCTATAAGAAAGTGAAAAAACACTTTGACTTGCTTCGTTAAACACAATTTGCTTCGTTAAATTAGAGGAACATAAAAGTAAGATATACCGGGTGATCCAAAAGTCAGGACCAACTTTAAAAATTAATTATTTGAAAACGAATCAAGATACAAAGATACGGCTTGCACCAAACGAGTGGAAAAGAAATCGGGTTTTGTGTGGCAACGAAACGAAAATAGTGCTGTTGGCGAACAACAGATGGCGCTATAGTGTTTTATTTCACCAAAAGATGATTTACAAATGAAAAAACATTGACAACTTACAAGTCAGCTTAATTGCAGTTAATTGGTACTACAGTAAATTTTCAATGTGCTGCCCATCATTCAGAAGTACAGTTGTGAGACGAGTCACCACACCGTTCACAGCATTTAGTAGCATTTCTTGCGTTACGGCAGACATATTTTGGCGGATGGCAAATTTCAGTGCTGGTAGTGATGCCAGTTGGTCGCGGTACACTTTTGACTTCAAGAATCCCCACAGCCAAAAGTCACAGGGCGTAAGATCGGGAGATCATGGAGGCCATGATTGATTAAAGCAGCGACTGATAATGCGATCCTCCCCAAATGTTGAGCGTAGTAGATGTCGCACAGGCAGAGCAATATGAGGTGGTACTCCATCTTGCATAAAGGTGACTGTTTGAAGTGCCTGTCGCGCTTGCAGTTCAGGAATACTGTTGTTCTGTAACAGTGCTGCATATCGCTGACCAGTGACAGAAACTGTTCTGAAACCCGTCTGTGTGACTTCCTCGAGAAAAAAAATGGACCAATTATGAAATCAGCAGTGAAGCCACACCAGACTGTCACTTTAGGCTGTTGCAAGGGTACCTCAGCAAATGCATGTGGACTTTCTGGAGGCCCACACTTGACAATTGTGGGTGTTAACAGCGCCAGAAAGTGTGAAATGCGCCTCATCTGTCCAAAGCACAGTGTGAAGATGGTCGTGCTGCTCTTCCATTTTATTGAATACCCAATTGGCAAAATCTCGACGTGAGTCTAAGCCAGGAGGTTTCAGTTCTTGGTTATGTTGCAACTTATAGGGTTACCGTTTCAGAGTTATTCCCAGTGCTCTCCACACACTTCCGTACGACACTCCTGTCTGCCTCGAAACTGCTAGGGCACTGCTCTCGCCACGTGCAGAAATCGCCGACATGGATTGCACCGTCTGCTCCACTGTCGTGACAACAGCAGCGGCTGTTAAGGGACGACCACTTCTTACACGTGACGCCAAAGATCCAGTAGATTCAAATTTCTTCATCATTTTGATCAATGCAGAAGGCGTTATTGGTCCTTTTCTGCCTCTCATGCCTTTCATCTAGCGATATGCTCGCAATACCGCTGTGGCACTTTTCGCATTCTTATAATAAAGTTTGACTAGGAGGGCTTTCTCAGCTATGGACAGCATTTCCATGCGTATGAGCTTCGACTACCATTACCTGCTCCAGTTGCTCCCTTTTATATCGCTTGTCGCTTTGCATAATCCTACATCAGAAATCCGACAGCGCCATCTGTTGGACACCGAGAGAACTATTTTCGTTTCGTTTCCACACAAAACCCGGTTTATTTTCCATCCGTTTGGTGCAAGCCGTATCTTTGTATCTTGATTCGTTTTCGAATTATTGATTTTTAAAGTTTGTCCTGATGTTTGGATCACCCGGTACACGAAGCAACACACAATTATTTAGGATAAACCATTTTAAAACATTTCCAAACTATATATAACCATCTATTACATAAAGTAAAAAACAGAGGTGGGTTTAGATTGAGACGGTTTGGGTGATTCCGTCTTCACAGTAATGGCATGGAGAATGGAATATGGTTCGCTTATTGTCTCACTTCTTCACCAGCCAATCTGGAAGACGATACTTAACCCTCACACCCAGCACTTCTGTTTCGGTTCCTTATACGGCCGTATTCACCAAATACTTGACACCCGTGTTAATTCCTTCAGACATTAAATGAACATCAAATATGCGTCCATTCGACATCTGACCCTCGTTTTGGTGGGTTAACATGGGTGTCAAGTACATGGTGAATACGGCCGTTACTGATGGCGGAAAATCTCGTGTGGCGGTCAAGGAGTTAGCTCTCAGATTGTCACTCGTGAAAACCTCGTGGAATAGCCCCATTCACATGAGATGGATCGTGTTGCAGTACTATTCCACAGAATACATAAACTTATACACACTCTTAACAATAACCTTGTATTTACTGAATATTTTTTGGGACATTTTACGGAAATTCTCCATTTACATTTGAAATCATGACATCAAAGGTCGGTTCCTGCCAGGAACGAAATTTTTCGGAAATGTAGTAAAATAGAACTATATAAATATGCAGAAGTAGTACTGACGTTTTATTGGCCAGCTCCTTTTCCCGTTTTTTGAAGTTTTTTTTTTAATTGTGTATGTGTTTATAAATTTTTTTTGCCATATGCCGGTGAATTGGCAATGATTTCATTCTGATGGATAAGAATGCACGACCTCGCCGAGCTGTAGTTGCTGAGGAATATCTTGAGGGTATTGGTTTAGAGGGAATGGAATGGCCAGCTCAATCTCCAGACCTGAATCCGATAGAGCACCTTTGGGACTACAGGTTGCTGCTTTCAGTCGACCTCTAAGATCTTTAGGAGAGCTTAACAAAACTTACTCCTTATCTGGTCTTCGCTTGCCATTTCGGCAGCCGACAACTTAGTTGACAGCATGGAAAGTCGATGCCGCCAGTGCATTCGAGCTAGGGATGGACATATCCCCTATTAAAACTCATTTTTGTTAAGTTTCTATGACATTTTACCAGATAAAACTGTGATATATTATATTTTTCAAGAATCGATTTTTCCAGCGAGATTGTTTTTACTTTCCGAACAGTGTATTGACACGTTTTGAGGTCTTCTGAATTCATTTATGCTATTTTTACGAGATGTATGTATGTGTGTGTTCGTGAGTGAATACGATAGCTCCTAAACGGGGCATTCTATTGAGCTCAAATTGGGTATATATGTTGTAAACCACCGTCGTAAGACTGGTATTGATTTTTGTGCGAATCGGACTTACAGGTTTTCTACAGGCCTACGACAAAGATTTCTTTTACATTATGGCCTATGGAGGGAAATTCTTGAAAGTGCGCTAGCAATTAAACGGTGCATTCGATCAAGCTCAAATTGGGTATATATGTTATAAACCACCATCGTAAGACCGGTATTGATTTTGATGTGTATAGAACTTATAGCTTTTCTACAGGGCTACGACCAATATTTCTTTTACATTATGGCCTATGGAGGGAAATTCTTGAAAGTGCGCTAGCGTTTAAACGGTGCATTCGATCAAGCTCAAATTGGGTATATATGTTATAAACCACCATCGTAAGACCGGTATTGATTTTGATGTGTATAGAACTTATAGCTTTTCTACAGGGCTACGACCAATATTTCTTTTACATTATGGCCTATGGAGGGAAATTCTCGGAAGTGCGCTTGCGTTTAAACGGTGCATTCGATTGAGCTTCAATTTCGTATATACGTTTGAATTATTCATCGATTGAAATTTATGTAAATGCTGGGTAATAATCGTAAGTGTTCGGAAAGTCGAGTGGAGTCAATCCAGATTTTTATTGTTGTAAATCATTTTTGCGTTTTTCTTATGTAAACTTCTATGCTGCAGTCAAAATATAACTGTTTTGTGCATATGTCATCCAAACTTGGTGTTTCTACATTCATTCATTTGCACGTATGCACAAAAAAAAACGGTTGTTTCTTATCTTTTGGATGCCATTGTATTTCAATGTATCCACATCCATTCACTTTGGCGATATTTTTTTTTTTTTTTTTTTTTTTTGCGGAGGGTTTGTACTGCGTATGTTGACAGTCACTTTAGTTTAGACTTACCCGCTGTATGTGGCGGTACAGCGCAAATCTAAAGTTTCTGCTCATTCCGTGTCAAGTTCGGAGCTTCTTTACTTCAGGCGTTCTTGTGGGGGTCCTTGTTAACCCTTTAAGGCGCAGTAGTCCCGCTCTGGGATCACCCAACTCTGACGTTTTGACTGTTGCCTGTCACGAAGAATAGATTTGATTTCTATAAAAATAGTTGCGGGTGACATAGCTCCACCAGAATCCTTTACTTTTTAGCACGTTCATTTCCCGTAAAAAAATTGGTCACGATTCTGTTTAACAGAACTGACATCTGCTGAAAAATGGAAGAATGCGAGAACAGCTGGAAAGATTGCCCAATGCTGAAAAAAGGGCAGCCGTTGCCATCGCTCGACTTAACTACCAGCAAGATGGCGGACGATCGAAACGTTCATCGCGTGCCACATATCTAGAGACCTTTTTGACGACAGCTGGCTGTGCTCGCGCACAGCCAGCTGCGCCAAAAAAGGGTCTCTAGATCTATGGCACGCGATGAACGTTTCGATCGTCCGCCATCTTGCTGGTAGTTAAATCGAGTGATGGCAACGGCTGCCCTTTTTTTCAGCATTGGGAAAGAGTTACGCCTCAAAGGGTTAAACAACTGGGCCACTGGAGGATCAGTTTTTAATTTTTTGTATCTTATGACCTCTGGAAACCGCGAAGTCATCCATATAGGACGAAGATGGGCGAAAGGGGACGGCTTCCACTTTGATGAGTCCCCAGTAAGGAGGAATTTCGACTTTGTTCGTGGTCGCCAAATTTTGAACACATTCCAAATGAGAGACTTAGCACCTGAAATCAGCACGCGCAGAAGTATCGTTTGAAGATGACGGATATTGGAGCCACGAACAAATTTTACGTGCATTAGCTCCTGTTAGCATTCACTGATCTACAACAACCCAGCCAAGAAAGGTTTACACCCTCCCAAACAGTGGTCGAGCCAGTGCTGCTGCACTGTTCAAAATATATCTGTAAATTAACGGAAAAAGGACTGGCAGCAAAGTTGCCAGAAAATGTCCGTTCTGTTTATTATTTTTCCGTTTTCTGGACTTGTAACTTTCCGTTTTACAAAAACTGCAAAATAAAATAGGTCGGCCATCGCCAGGATCGAACCCCGAGCAAACGTCTCTGGAGACGCTTGCTTTAACCACTAGATACCACACGACTGGTTTTACGTTCGCCAAAGGGTGAAGCAAAGGTTATTTTAGGTTCCTTACGGGAGAGGAATTCGTGCGTTTCATGATTTAAAGTTCGAGATATAGACCAGTTATTATCAACATAGTCAAATTATTGGATTAGCAAGAAATTAATTTCGATTTTCACAAATGTATGTAGTTAGTAAAAACATTTAATCTTTAGCTATTTGTCATATCGGTTTAGATTTCCAGACAGATTGCTACAAACACTGAAATTCGGGAAAGAAATACATTGGCTTCTAAAAATAAAAAAAAATTACACCTTGATTTTTAGTTCTCAGTTTGAAGTTATATTAATAATAATCACTTAAATTATTTTTTAGCCAGTCCTGTACATTTATGAATGTGATTTGAAATACTCTTTTTACTTCCTTGTACGTAGTATAAGGAAGTAATGTGATCCCGAAAAATTTTGGGGGCCAAATTTCGACAAAAAAACCGATTTTGACTACCTCTAAATTTAATTTTAAGAATTTTTTCGATGCATCTCATCGTAGGCTAGCATGCACGATCATATTAACGCGCCTGCAACTCATTTTGACCAACGGCGAGTCTATTGTGGTCAGTTTTTCCATGCCGTCTGTACGTACGTACGTATGTTCGTACGTACGTACGTACGTACGTACGTATGTATGTAATTCGCATATCTCAAAAACTATTGGTCGTAGAATGTTGAGATTTGATATTTAGGATTGTTCTATGATCTAGTTGTGCACCTCCCCTTTTGGTCGCAATCGAATGGATAGTTTATGTACAGGACCGCCCAAAAGATTCGAAATACATTACGCTCTATGGGCCGAAATTCATTAAACTCGCCTAACTCAAAAGCTATTAGGCGTAGAATGTCGAAACTTCATATTTTGGATAGTTGTAACATCTAGTTGTGCACCTCCCCTATTGGTTTCATTCGACTGGATAGTTTATCTACAGGATCGCCCAAAACATTCGAAATACATTACGCTCAATGGGCCGAAATTCATTAAACTCGCCTAACTCAAAAACTATTAGGCGTAGAATGTTGAAACTTTATATTTATGATTGTTGTAACATCTAGTTGTGCACCTCCCCTTTCGGTTCCATTCGACTGGATAGTTTATCTACAGAACCGCCTAAAAGATGGGAAATACATTACGCTCTATGGGCCGACATTCATCAAAGCGTTTTTTAAGGTTTTGAGCTATTTCAAACGACTCAGGAGTGATATATGCTGTAAAGAGTTAGAAAATGAATTTCTCCATTAAAAAAAGTGTCTTTATCATTTACAGTTCTGCTACAGGAACACTCAAAAGATTTCCAATACATTACGGTCAATGGCAATTTTAGGGGCATTCATCCATTTCAAGCACAATACCGTCCTACCACATAAGTTAGGTAATGGTCCGACCACGGTCACGTGCCTCCCTCAAGAACTATGCCAAAAGTCGCCAAGCTTGGCGACTTTTGGTGTACGTGTGTGCATATTTAACTCTCAAATCTCAAAAACTATTATGAAATTTCATATGTAAGATTGTTGTAACATCTAGTTGTGCATCTCGATTTTTGGTTCCAATCTGCTGGAGTTTCTTTACAGGACCACCAAAAAGAATTTCAGTACTTTAATGTCTATGGACATCTTCAATATAATACAATTGTAGTCAGTCATTGTTTGGTACATGCCCAAAATCTCGCCGTCTGTCCTCGACCTTGGCGAGTTTTGCCGAAATGTCGCCAAATTTGGCGATAGTCAGTCATTTGGTCCATGCCCAAAGTATCGCCATTTGTCATCGTTCTTGGCGAGTTTTGGCGAAATATCGCCAAATTTGGCGATAATCTGTCATTGTTGGTCCATGCTTAAAATCTCGCCAAATGTCGTCGACATTGACGAGTTTCGCCGAAATATCGCCAAATTTGGCGCGAAAAATTATTTCGTATTTTGTATAACTCTAAAACTTTAACCCGTACAATTTTGAACTTTTGTATTTAGAACTATATTATAATATCTAACTGTTTTCAATATCTTTTTTGACAGCAATCGACTGGGAATTTATTTACAGGGTGAGCCAAATGGCTTTAAATACATTAAGGTGTATGGATGCATTCAATTCATTGAAAGTCAGAGGTCAATGACTACTTTGGCTATCCCCAAAATCTCGCAAACTATCTCAAGTTTGTCGGCTTTTGGTGAAATATCGCCAAATAAAGTGTCGGAAGGAAATCTTTCAAATTGAACTCAGCTTGGCGATATCGAAATATTTGGCTAGAAATCGCTATACCTTACTATTATTGATATTTTATCTCTTTCAAACAAATAAGTTTAGAGGAAGTGCGTAAAAAACATTTTTGAATTAATAGACGTGCAAGGAAGTCATGTGTTGGACACATCAGATTTTTTATGAAAGGAAATTCTTCTTAAAAAAAGTAATTAATTATAGTTTAAATTTTAATTACTCATTATTGTTTAATTTTTAATTACTCATGAGAATGCGTTTGGTGTCAATATTTTTATCCATCTAAAATGTCCAACGAAAATCCATTTCTCAAAACTGCTTACAAAACTTACAAACTAAACCAAAAACGGAAATTTAACCGGTTTCACAAGAAATTTCCGAAAGATGCAATCATTTTTCTTCGTTTAACGGAAAATCACCAATTGTTGGGGAAAGCGGACAATTTCCTGGAAATTAAGGCTGGAATTATCCTGAATTTTCAGATTATTTTTAACAGTGTGCACTTTCCTTATTCTTATGGGAACCGAGCTTTGCGACTACACTACTGCGGGACCCTGGAAGATATAAGAACTTTGGCAGGTAGCACACACACTCGGGCATTACCTTCAGATGTTGAAACAATAACTTACAATGAAAATAATTTTCAAAATCTTTCCGTGAATTTCAAGTTTTTGAACCACTCACCGAATTTAGGAAAAATATTTGCAGCTTAAGTTCATCAGCTTATCCCATTTTCCCCTACATACAGCGCACACTGGGGATTTTTCAATCGAATCTTTGAAGAAAGAAATAAGAACGAATGGCAAACTTCGAACTTGTGTCTTACCAAATTGCAACAAACTCATGAGAACCACATTACAGTCGGAGAAAAAGAAAAGAAATCCTAAGTGCAAAAAGCATATTATGGTGTAAATTTTCTAAAGCTACAAAGGAAAGGAATTTTGTGTAGTTGTTTATTTATTTTCACTGCTTACTATTTTTTATTTATTATTTCGCGCCGGTTTCGTTCCATTTGCTGGATATGAAAGTGATTTTCAGCTTTCTGAATTTTAAAAGTTTGTTCGTCGATGCAGGAGGAAATTTAATTTTCCGACGCCTGATTCGAAGAAAGTGAATGGTAATACACGCAAACGTTCTCTAAACGGAGAGACAGTGACTTTAAATCTGAAAAGTTGTTTCCGTTTTTGCAGTTTATAAATTTTACAAACGCAAAACACAATTGGGGTGGCATACTTCAATTGTAAAAGAATATTTTTTTTTTTTTGGGGGGGGGAGGGGGGGGGGCGAGAGTTACAACTTCAACACATTTTAGAATTTTCTGATGCAGTACTAACAAGTGAGCCGATAAAACAGGCAGATTTTTTTTTTTTAAATCAGAAAACATTCAAAAATCATATTTTGTAAAATGCAGTCTTTCGTTGCGTCACTCAAGATATTTGCGTTTCCATTCAAGACTCGCCCATGAAGCATGACACTTAGAGTGTTTTACGAAAGGACCCTAACTTTGAAAATAGATAACTCAAAAATGGTGATTGATCGAAGCATGATACCAGTGGTATTCCTCGGAGCTTTTTTCTTTCGAGAAACGATGACTGACGATATATTGCAATTTTGAAAATTTGACGCCTCTAACAACTGTTGGATGATCCACCGGGTACGGCATGGTTTATGCAAGACTGAGCTCCCCTACACCGTACAAAAGACGTTTTTGATATTCTGTACTAATCATCCTATGATAAAGTTATTACGTTCAGCAATTCGACAGTTATTTGAAAAGTCATGAATTGACTTCTGTGTTCTCTAGACCTCACTTCTTTCCCCAAGTCCCGAAATTTTTTCTTGGCTACGACTCTGGCATGTAGTGTGGAAGATTAGCATATTAAACCGATTTCGACGGGATTGCTCTCGATGTCTGAATTCTCTTTCTGGTATCCGTAGTGGCGCCTACAGCGCCATCTGTTGATACAATTTGCAACTAAAATTTTGTGGTTTCAGTATCAAACTGTTAGGTGTTTTTATTGACATACCACTTGTTTCATGCTTCTATTTATCCTGGTTTTTGAGTTATTCATTTTCAAAGTTAGGGGATCTTCGTGAAACACCTGTATACTCTAAAACATAACGGAACAAATACTGGAAACTTTCCGTAAAATTTTACGGAAATTCTCCATTTATATCTGAATACAGGACAATTTCCGTACATCAAGTATCAGCGCCTCTCTGGAACAGAATTTCTACAGGAGTTTACAGGAATAAATTCCGTAAATATACGGAAATAGAGCTGCCGTCTCAGCTGCTAGTACTTTTTCCGTATTTTCATGGAAATTATTTTTACAGTGCAGCTGCCATACCGTAGATACGCCATCGATGAAAGATGACTTAACCCTTTAACGCGCAGTGATCCCGCTCTGGGAACCCGCCCCGCTGGCTGTGCGCGAGCACAGCCAGCTGTCGTCAAAAAAGGGTCTCTAGATCTGTGGCACGCGATGAACGGTTCGATCGTCCGCCATCTTGCTGGTAGTTAAGTCGAACGGTGGCAACGGCTGCCCTTTTTTCAGCATTGGGAAAGGGTTGCGCCTCAAAGGGTTAAAAACGTTATAATTTTTTTGTTTTTTTACAAGATTTCCTTTTATATCATTCACTAAATCTAATCAAGACAAGGAAATGCTGGCATTGTTCTGATTCATAGTCTGTTGAGACGCAGGAACGGGAATAACTGATTCAAACAAACACAACTGCAATCAGCGATAGGTGTAGGTTTATAACACAAACACAGCACCTCTTGAGAACAATATCGCCCGTTTTGACAGACAGCACTCCCAGTGATTACGGGAACTGCAAACAATGCCGAGCACTTCCCTTTCCAGGGAAAGTTTATCTGGATAACACAAACCCCATTTTAACGTATCAGGTACTTCGGTGTTCTTATCAATTCCCTTTCTTTCATAAATACAGGTATCTATACCTCCACAGCAACAAATAAAAAAAGGCGCACCTCGTGATTACAATAATAGACTTCGAAAAGCTGTTAGATTTCTTTATAAACAAAAGCGTTTGCGATAGACGCAATTACAAGAAAGAGTTATCGGTGTTGAAAGGATAATACCATTACACCTGAAGTTATTAAACTTGGAGAGAACTGGAATTCTTAAGCTATACTTATATCTGAAGTTTACTGTAATCACACCTTATTTTGGAAGTAATGAATCTGTTATCAGGGTAGATATACAGTAAGCGGAAATCTTGGTTTCGGCAAACATCTTTTGCCGTGCAACTAACAATGGGAAATGATTAGCTTACATGTCTTCGAGTTATCCATATTTCATACAATAAAAACAATATACAAGGTAATCAGTTTAAAAGAGTGCACTTTGGTTTTACTGTTAAATCTGACGGATGTGGCAAGGCAACTATTATATCTCTGATGTATAATTGTTTCAACCTTCTTTAAGTGTGGGAGACAATTTCAATCATTGATGGACAGTTACAACTTTATTTGTGAGGTAAAACAGACATGGGGACGCAAAATGTTACTTAATCCTGTGGTAATTTTATTTTTGAAAAATTTTATTAAAATTTTTTTAAATAATCATTTATTACAGCAAATGTTTCACTCTTTAACGCGCCGTGTCATCGCTCTGGGAACACCCAACTCTGACGTTTTGACTGTTGCCAGTCACGAAGAATAGATTTGATTTCTATAAAAATAGTTGCGGGTGACATAGCTCCACGAGAATCCTTTAATTTTTAACACGTCATTTCCCGTAAAAAAATGGTCACGATTCTTTTTAACAGCACTGACATCTGCTGAAAAATGGAAGAACACGAGAACAGCTGGATAGATTGCCCAATGTTGGAAATCGTGCAGTCATTGCCATCGCTCGACTTAACTACCAGCAAGATGGCGGACGATCGAAACGTTCATCGCCTGCCACAGATCTAGAGACCCTTCTTTTGACGACAACTGGCTGTGCCGCACAGCCAGCTGTCGTCAAAAGAAGGGTCTCTAGATCTGTGGCACGCGATGAACGTTTCGATCGTCCGCCATCTTGCTGGTAGTTAAGTCGAGCAATGGCAAAGGCTGCCCCTTTTTAAGCATTGGGAAAGGGTTGCGCCTCAAAGGGTTAAAACGTACGCCACTATTTTGAATGCAAACATGAACGCGTCGAATCCAGTTTGGTGTTACTGACGAAATTTCTCCAGTTATGATTTCAATGCATCGTTCTTTGCAGGAATTCTCTGGAAAGCCCCGTCTGTGGTCGAACATTTTCAAAATTTGCTGTAGGGAATGGTAATGTAAAAAAAAATGAACTAAATAATGTTTTCGAATATGACACTGGCATATTTATTTTTATCAAAGCAATGGAACATAAATGAATCAGTGAGTGCAGAAACCACCTCAGTCACAAAAAGGAAATTATTTTCAGGAGAGAGAAAAAACTTCATAACTCCTCCAAATTTTCAAATATTTAAACTCATTTTTTTTCCTCTGTCATAACATGCATTTATGTTTCTGTCATGCAAATATTACCTAATTTATGAAGTTTTATGAAGTTTTTTCTCTCTCCTGAAAAAAATTTCCTTTTTGTGACTGAGGTGGTTTCTGCACTCACCGATTCAAATGTATTCCAGTTTGCTCCCTTATAAAATAGTTATCAGTGTTAAGTTGTTGTTAACATGTAAATTGGATTTGTGTGCTTGGCTCGAAACCCACTTATAAATCCTAGTCGGAAGGGCAACACAACAGGGGGGTTGCCCTCAGTGGGGATCTTTCTATGGAGTTCTAACCTTTACTTTAAGTTTCGGAGAAAACCACGGAAAATTCTCAATGGTTAGGTCGACCGACGCGCGATTGGACCTGAACCCGGGACGTTCATACTTCGACCGTCTACCTTTTTCAGTGACATAACCACTGTACCATGGTGAGGCAAGTGTCAAGTATACTGTTTTCGACGTAAAGCAATTTTTTTAATTAATCAAATGTAAAGAAGATTCTGTTTTGTTTCAAATAGTTCTCCGAAACTCACATTAATGTACTGAACCATTTTCGAATCGCCCTGTGAAAGCTACTACTCATGCAATGCACACCCTTTTCAATAGGGTCTAGTACTATATAGTCCACAGAAATAAAATATGATTTTTTTCATATTTTATTAATAATATGTCTTTTCCTTTTCTATGTAAAGTACACTGTGAATCTCTGCAAGCCGACTACAGAGGCCTCTTAAAGGAGAGTTTTACATATACGGGAAAGTGATGTGAGTATGTAAACCCTTCACCATGGCGACAAAACTGGCGACAGTTTTGGCGATTTGGAGACATTAAGAAAGTTCTCGAAAATAAAGGGCTTTTGGCTACCTCAATAAGGAAAGACATTGCGAGAAAAATCGAGAAATATGACGTCACGACTTATGTGACGCCACAACCTCATTTAAAATCTATAAATAGGAGACACTCTCGCTCGATTTTCAGTGAGACACACTCCTTTTAGAGAGCAGACTTTTACGACCGACATTGACGTAAAGTCTAGAATTTATGTTACTTTTCAGACTGCAATAAATGCGCAGATATATTTAAAGATATCTGAATAAAGTATCTGAGATGTATTTAAAAATCTCTTTCGGCTAAATTAACCGAATCTAGAGACCCTTTTTCGACGACAGCTGGCTGTGCCGCACATCCAGCTGCGTCAAAGAGGGTCTCTAGATCTGTGGCACGCGATTAACGTTTCGATCGTCCGCCATCTTGCTGGTAGTTAAGTCGAGCGATGGCAACGGCTGCCCGTTTTTCAGCATTGGGCAATCTATCCAGCTGTTCTTCGCATTCTTCCATTTTTCAGCAGATGTCAGTGCTGTTAAAAATAATCGTGACCATTTTTTTACGGGAAAGGACGGGCTAAAAAGTAAAGGATTCTCATGAAGCTATGTCACCCGCAACTATTTTTATAGAAATCAAATCTATTCTTCGTGACTGGCAGCAGTCAAAACGTCAGAGTTGGGTGTTCCCAGAACGGGATCACTGCGCCTTAAAGGGTTAACTCAAATCCGATTCGCGCAATCCTTGCGAATAGTTCTCAAGATTCTCACAGGAAAATTTCATTTAAAAATACCTAATGCTTTCTGAGAAAAATGATTAGGCGTTAAGGCACTTTTCTCCCATAGCAAAGCATTGGGACTTGAACCTCTGCAAGCCGACTACAGAGGACCCTTAAGGCTGTTCTCCGAAGAAACAAAAAAACTCTGTTTTTAGTCTTGGTACACAAATTGAAATAAACTAATAGCACCATGGTCTTCAAAAAATTCCAGATGATTCTCCATAAGCTGCTTTACACACTGCAATAAGCGAAAAAGCTGTGCCTTTTGTGAAATTTTCAAAAAAAATTCTTAAACATGGATTTGAGCTGCAGGATTTTTCGAAGAGTGGCACGTTTTGCCAAAATTTCCGATTTTTAAGAATTTTTTCTAAAAGTTTTGAAACTGATACAGGTTTATCGTTTATTTCAGCATGTAGTACAGCTTGTAAAGAGACAGTTTCAAAATTTTGAAGTGCCTGACATAATTAGTTTATTTGTACTTATGTACGAAAATCACATGATTTTTTCGAGCTACACCGGGAAACAACATTGCAATTTTGTAACAATCCTACGATCATTGTACAGTGCGTATCATTACCATATTTAATACTCGTAGTAATCAATGATTATTTGAGGCAGTTAGAACGTGGACAGTTGCAGACAGACAATACCGAAAACCTAAGTATCAGGTTGTAACGAAAGTTTTCCACCATATCTGCTTGAAATACTCACTTCTAACTCCTTAGATAACTGTTTTTGAACTTTCGGTACCAAACCTGTACAGTGTCACATGATACAACAATAGTACTTAAAGCTGTACTCATAATTCGTTGATATTCTGTAGCTGACTTTTTGCAACACAAATGTAAGTAAATGATGGTTCTAATCCTCTGGAGTGATAGTTCTATTTGAGACACCTTATACTTAATGATAACTATATTTTTTACAGATTTTACAACACAGTGTTATAAAGTAAGCCTCTTTCTTTCAAATGCCAAAAATCGTTCGACAAAATATGAGCCAATACGCCAACGAGAACTGTGTGCTGACGAAGTTTGCGGTGGCGGGAAACTTTCGTTACAACCTAATACTTTGTCGGTAAATGTCAAAAAGCGAATCGGTTTTACAGAAATAATATAAAAGAAATGCAAAAGAAAAAATATTTATGTATTATAAAAAAAAAAACAGGATAAACCTTTTGTCACTTCCAAAAAAACATTCCAGCACACTTTTCTACAAATCGTTTTACTTTGTTTCATTTTAGAAAGTTTTTATTCACTCTTATTTTGCTCGAAATAGAATGCGCGAGAGGTATTTACGGATTGGAGCATTTTGCCTCCACCAAGTAAAAGGCAGGAAGCGGTTAAAAGTTAACAGGTGAAGGCTGCGCGCATTTTGAATTCAACGCAAGTGAAACGAAAAGAGAAATATTGACACATTTGCGTGAATTTCGGAAGGATTTGGTCTCGAAGAGATGGAGTTTAAGGAACTTCGTTTTTTATTTCGTCAGATGAGCTTAAAATATGCGCTTATTTTGCAACATTTTTTAAAAGAAGAATTGTAATGAGGTTAGTGGAGGTAATTCTCAGATGCAGGTTCTGTGTGAGATGTATTTAAGAATCTACTAAAAGGTTACTCCCATTGATTGGATCAAAGCTCGACCGGGTACAACCGTCACCTCCGATATAGAAGGCCTCCACACCGATTCAAAATGGCCGACTCCGTAGTTCAGTGCTCTGCGTTCATTTGAATGAGTTTTGACCGAAACAGTGCCCAAACTTTTCTTTTTGAACAGTAAATAAAATATCCATTCACATGAAACTGCCTTTATCAGAATGGAAAAATTCTTCATAAGAACTTAACACTTTAATTTGAAAAAAAAAAATATCCGTTTCATAAATTTATTACATCAAATTCAACGTCCTTTCATGGGGATTTATTTAATAGTATTCTTACGTAGCAGTGAAATCACATTTAGATTAAATTGAATTATTATATATTGGAAAAGTCCTCTAAAGCATATTAAGTTTGTGGTTTAAACTATTAAAAGTATTACTTTTTTATAGAATATACTTAATCCATAAAAATCAATGCTTGATTAACAAAATTTCAGCTTTTTTGCAAGAGGGAAAGATGTTTTCATATTAAACACTTTTTTTAATTGAGTAGCAGTTTAAGTAGTCAAAATGGAATTTCTACTGTATTTGGGTAGAAAAAAATACTCTTTTCGGCATAAATACAACACTCAGTTCAAGATTTTTACCAATCTAATAAAAATGTATGTAAAATTAGGTATTTACGTATAATACCGGCGGCGGTCCGCCAAGACAAAGGACTTTTTGCCAAGATAAATGCCGGACACATAAAACTATAGATAGGTTGCTATTTTTATGAGCCTAGAAATCATTAGAACAACGGAAGTGCTAGAGATTTATTGGCATTTGGCGACAAAATTCCTTATATCTAAGTGCTCTATACCTCTTGAACCATATAATATAATCGAATAAATTTATATACACCATAAATAGCTCTTTTTAGTGTTTAAAAATATTTTTATGTGTCGTTAGCCTCTTCCATTTTAGATATAAAAGAAATCCCCATTGGAAATACCCCGTAAAAAATTTACATTTGGCTCATTATTATAAATAACTCAATTACACATGAGCAATATTAAAAGCAAGATTACATAGTATTTAAGTACAGACAATATTCATGCATCATGGCAACCAATCATGTCAAGTTTTAACACATAATTCTATTAAATAATTTAACTATGCCATTGAAATTCGCGTAACTTGGCGACTATTGTCATAATACAATGAGCAATAATGGAAATAACGATTTAAAAAAAAATTGCGTATTTGAAAGTAATTTTGAACATTCATAACTTAGTTATTTTTTATGATTTTACAATAAATTTGGTATCAAATTGTTGGTAATGGAAAGATCTTTAAAATGATATATGAGTCATCACTCCCACTTACCTTCTCCCTGTAGAAATTAGCTTCTGAACGAAGAGCTTTTAACTAACAAGACAATTCTAGAGACAGAGAGTATATTCACGAGCACGTCAAAACTAGATGTAAACATGTGAATAAAGCAACGGAGCTTGGACTACGGAATGCTTCATGTTGCCAATTTATGTTTTCGGTGTGGAGGCCTTCTATATTGGAGGTGACGGTACAACGTGGGAGGGTGAACTCCTCTCTGGACTGGACTGTGGCACAATGTATGCCATTGGGAACTAGTGCACGTAAAATGTGTACGTGGCTCCAATGTTCTCCACGTTCAAGCACTACCTTTTGGGGTGCCAATCCAGGTGGTAGATCTCTCATCGGGAGTGGGCTCAAAATTAGGAGATCCCCAAGCTAAGTCGGTCTTCCTCTCACTGGTACGGAGTAAGTCGCTCACTTTCGCCCATCGCCGTCCTATATGGAGGATATGGCTCCGCTCTCTTGTTGCCAGAGTGTATTACAGCGCGTCCCAAAAGTTTATAGACTTGCGTTTTTTTGGATTTAAGAGTCAATCAAAGAAGTAAGAAAGACGAAAGAAATTATGCATATGGCGCAACAGAAATAATAAAATGTTTAAAGTACTTCAAACAGTCATAAATATAATATAAAAAATAAAACCGAAATAATGCTAGCCTTAAAATATATAGACAACCAGTGTCAAAAGTTGATTGATCTCCATATTTGCATGTTTCAGGGTCATTTACTGATCATTCAATAGCTTTTTGAGATAAAAACGAAGCTGTCTTACTTTCTTCGACTGTTTGTAAAGATGCCTCGCGACGTGCAGTTTTCTGAAACTGAAATTGCCCAAATCTATCGTTTGTATGCTCGTAGAATGAAAGTTGTAGATTAGGGTGGAGCAAAAAACACTTTTTCTCGAAATTCATATGGCCTGACTCATTAAATGGTGCAAAACTGATAAGAACAAATTGTCTCCAAATTTCAGCTCAAAATATCGCCATCTTCAGGTTCCACACGTCAAGCGAATATGTTCCCAGTGTCTTTTTTTAGTCTTTTATGAATTTCTATTGAAATAATTAAGTTTAATTAATTCATTGAATAATTAATACTCCAATACCCCTGCTCTATCAAGAACAACGGCTAGTTCGGGCATTGGATCTGTCTTAGAGATTGAGGGAACATCAGTCGTTTTCCTAGATTTGGCTTCCTGACTTACGAAATCGTCATCATTTTCTGAGGAATATATTCTATTTTTGAATACGTTCCAAAGTCGACGTTTGCCTCTAAATCTACGATTTCCAGCACTGACATGTGATAATAACGTATCGGTAAAGCAATTTAATAATGAAAACATAACTAATTATTCAATTAATTAATTAAACATTATTATTTTAATAAAATAAGCTAGAAATATATTCGCTTGAGTTGTGGAACCTGAAGAGGGCAATATTTTGAGCTGAAATTTGGAAGCAATTTGTTCTTATCATTTTCAAACCTTTTAATGACTCAGGCAGTGTGAATTTTGAAATAAAGATTTTTTCGCTCCACCCCTATTGTAGATTTTGCAAGAAAATTTGGACGCAGTAGGGCTGGTATTTAACGAATTCTGTCAAAAGGTGACAATTCGAAAGCAAAATCTCACACTGGGCGACCAAAGAAAACAACTAAACGGCAAGACAGAGAGATCTTCAGGTTAGCTTTAACCCATTTGTGCCTGGATATTTTTGCAACTTTCTTCGATTTTTACTGATAACAGAAATAATAGATAAATTTCTGATGTCAACTTCTAGAACAAGGGATGATTTCTTGTAAAATCATTATGCATAAAAATCGAAATATCAACATCCTACTTGGTCATGTTAAAACATTTTGTTGAGTTGAGCATCAATACTCATGAACAAAGGCTAGGAAAAATAAATAACGTTTTCGACTAATAGGGAAAATACCGTCCCAAAAAAGGGACACTAGGCATAAATGGGTTAACCCAGAACTTGTCTATACGGTCAATTTTTAGAGAAGTGACCTTTCCAGTATCAAAATCCACGGTGCATCGACGGCTGCAGGTAAGTAAATTGCTTGCAAAATGCTTCGTTCCCCAAACGTGACAAAAAGGCATAAAGACGCTCATGTTCAGTGGGTCGAAAGCATATGAACTGGACCGATGAATGGTTGAGTGTTCTGTTCAGTGATGAAAAGAAGTTCCATTTAGATGGGCCCGATGGATAGGCATATTGTTGGCACAATATTCGCAAAGAACCGCAAACTTTTTTCAGCAGTCAGCAAGGAGGATGTTCACTCATGGTATGGGGAACATTTTCCTATAGTGGAACTACCGATATTGTTTTTTTTTTTTTTTAAAGGTCGTTAGTGTTCCGAAGATTACCAGAAATGCTTGAACTACAGTTACTTCCATTCGGAAAGTTGCTAGGGGGGACAAATGGAGATATCAGCAAGACAATTGCTCCCTTTCACGTCTCAACTCCACAATGCAGTTATTTAGACGAAACCAAGTAGCTGTTATGGACTGGCCATCCCTAAGTCCACCCCTATTGTAGATATTGCAAGAAAATTTGGACGCAGTAGGGCTGGTATTTATCGAATTCTGTCAAAAGGTGACAATTCGAAAGCAAAATCTCACACTGGGCGACCAAAGAAAACAACTAAACGGCAAGACAAAGAGATCTTCAGGTTAGCTTTAACCCAGAACTTGACTGTACGGTCAATTTTTAGAGAAGTGACCATTCCAGTATCAAAATCCACGGTGCATCTACGGCTGCAGGTAAGTAAATTGCTTGCAAAATGCTTCGTTCCCCAAACGTGACAAAAAGGCATAAAGACGCTCGTGTTCAGTGGGTCGAAAGCATACGAACTGGACCGATGAATGGTTGAGTGTTCTGTTCAGTGATGAAAAGAAGTTCCATTTAGATGGCCCCGATGGACAGGCATATTGTTGGCACAATATTCGCAAAGAACCGCAAACTTTTTTCAGCAGTCAGCAAGGAGGATGTTCACACATGGTATGGGGAACATTTTCCTATAGTGGAACTACCGATATTGTTTTTTTTTTATAGGTCGTTAGTGTTCCGAAGATTACCAGAAATGCTTGAAGTACAGTTACTTCCATTCGGAAAGTTGCTAGGGGGGGGACAAATGGAGATATCAGCAAGACAATTGCTCCCTTTCACGTCTCAACTCCACAATGCAGTTATTTAGACGAAACCAAGTAGCTGTTATGGACTGGCCATCCCTAAGTCCTGACCTGAACCCAGTGGAGAACTTTTGAGGAATATTAGCTAGAGACGTATAAGCTGATGGACGTCAATTTGCAACATTTCAAGATCTAAAGATGCAAATTGAAAAAGCTGGTTTTCTCTAAAGCCATAATTTCTTCTAACTCTTATTTCGAGAATGCCTGATCGAGTTTTTGAAGTGATTTGAAAAAATGGCTCAAAAATTTGAATACGTTAAAGAAAAAAAAAATGAGCTGTCTATAAACTCTTGGGACACTAAATTTTCATTTTTAGTTTTTATCGCAAAGTCTGTGATTGTGTTATATTATTTTTGTATATTATTATTATTGTCTCGATGTTAATCTTATAAATAAAAATGAAATTCTGTTTGTTTGTTTGTTTGTTTGTTTGTTTGTTTGTTTGTTTGTGGATTTGATTCGTATACAAATCCACAAAAATGGACCTATCGGCCTGAAATTTAGTACAGATATGTAAAATAATATAGAATAACTCATAGTCCACTTTAAAACTTTGAAAGTCCACCCGTTCCCGGAATTTAAGAGATTTTTTATGCTCTTCACGCAAAAATCTTTCCGTAATTGTAACCCCTGTAGTGAAAAAAGTGTGAAATAAGGATCGTAGTTGCCATGTGTGGCGATTTTGCCGAATAAAATGTCGTTCGTATACAAATCCACAAAAATGGACCTATCGGCCTGAAATTTAGCACAGATATGTAAAATAATATAGAATAAATCGTAGTCCAATTTAAAACTTTGAAAGTCCACCCGTTCCCGGAATTTAAGAGATTTTTTATGCTATTCACGCAAAAAGCTTTCCGTAATTGTAACCCCTGTAGTGAAAAAAAAATGAAATAAGGATCGTGGTTGCCATGTGTGGCGATTTTGCCGAATAAAATGTTTTAAATTCTCAAAGTAAAAATAAAAGAATAATAATGATTTTTTTTTTTGTTAGTTTATATTCGTAAGGTTATTTTTTTAAAAATTATAATATCGTGTGCATGGGAAATCAGAGCAGGAATGTAATGCTTTACACGCAAAACAATAAGAATTGAAGATTTCCGAGGCTAATAGGTAAATTATTTTAGTTTGGCGAAAAAATAAAATGGCTCAAATGCCGATTTTGTGAAAGTGAGTTCTAGCGGTTTGCACAAATTTCGGCTTGGCGCAATTTATTGAGAGCTTAAGGAAATAGATTTTTGAAAACAAGTGCAAAGGTTTTATTAGAATACAGCGTTAAATTTTAATGATCCGTGAAGAAATAATGCAGTTATTAAGGGATTTCAATTGATCTATCTCCAGAATTCTCGCCAAATGAGTACATTGATTTAAGTTGGGGGAATTCCGCCAAATATCAGAAAATTGAAATCTTCTCATTTAGTACATCGGAGTAATGATGAATAAAACACGTTATAGTTGATAATTTTAAAAAATTCGGCTGTATTAAGGGATTCAACTTTTCAAATGAAGGCTTGCTTTACTTTTTCGCGGTCGAACCATTTCCCATATATTATTGCTGCTAAGTCAATGCTTCGAATGATTTCCTGAAAAAACGCTTGCAAAATGGCGTATGTTGGCACTTTGGCGAGGCTTAGATTTGAAACTGGATTTTATTTGAGACTGGGATATATAATGACACTGGTTATAGATAAAATTGAATGTTGGTATGAGTGTATGAAGTTGAAAAACTCCAGCACCGTTGAGCACCGTTGCACCATGAAATTTGGTTCACCTAAGTCTTTTATCATTGAGAAGCTTTTTATGCTATCCGTTTTCCTCTAACTTGCCACAAGGTGGCGCAGCAGAACGTCGAATTCTATTCCGTTTAGCCGTTTGCTATGCGAATATCGTCCAACCGATTTCGATGAAATTTGGTACACGCGAATATTAGAACACGGAGAATATTTTTCACTATCCATTTTGCTGTAACTTGCCGCTAAATGGCGCTGAAAAGCATCAACTTCTATACCGTTCGACCGACCGGCATAAAATTTTTTATACTTACACATTTGAGCACGAAGAATATATTCTAACTGCGTTCCTTTTGATGTTACTCACCACTAGATGACACTGCAATGCATTATTATTTTAAATCGCCACTAGATGACGCTGCAGCAGGCCAAATTCTTGACCATTCAAACGGTCGCTATGAAAATCAGTATACATAGCTATTTGAACAATGAGAATATTTTGGCGTTATCCATTTTGCTATAACTCGCCACTTGACGGCGCTGTAGCAAATCATTACTTTAATTAACTACTAGATGGCCCTGCAGTGTATCATTTCTTGACTGTGGAAATGATCGTTATGAAAATTGGTATACATAGATAGTTGAACACGGTCGCTATGAAAATCAGTATACATAGCTATTTGAACAATGAGAATATTTTGGCGTTATCCATTTTGCTATAACTCGCCACTTGACGGCGCTGTAGCAAATCATTATTTTATTGAACCACTGGATGGCCCTGCAGTGTATCACTTCTTGACTGTGCAAATGATCGCTATGAAAATAGGTATACATAGATATTTGAACACGGGGAAGAGTTTGGCGCTATCCATTTTCCTATAACTTGCCACTAAATGTCGCGTCAACACATGAACTTCAGGACTGTCCAGCCGATCGTCATGAAAATTCGTATACATCGATATCTGAATGCGAAAAATATTTTCGCCGTATCCGTTTTGCTAAAACTCGCCACTAGATTGCGCTACGGCGCATGGCCTTCTGCACCGTACAAACGATTGCCTTGCAATTCGGTATGCATGATTATTGGACACAATATAACGCGATATCCACTTTGCTATATCTGTTTATTACAATGAATAGTAATCACCACAAATCGTAATATCAAAAAGTCCATTCATTCCCGTGCGAAGAACGGGTACTTCAGCTAGTCTTATAAATAAAAATGAAATTCTGTTTGTTTGTTTGTTTGTTTGTTTGTGGATTTGATTCGTATACAAATCCACAAAAATGGACCTATCGGCCCGAAATTTAGCACAGATATGTAAAATAATACAGAATAAATCGTAATCCACTTTAAAACTTTGAAAGTCCACCCGTTCCCGGAATTGAAGAGCTTTTTGATGCTCTCCACGCAAAAAGCTTTCCGTAATTGTAACTCCTTTCTATAATTGTTGTGAAAAAAGTGTGAAATAAGGATCGTGGTTGCCATGTGTGGCGATTTTGCCGAATAAAATGTTTTAAATTCTCAAAGTAAAAATAAAAGAATAATAATGATTTTTTTTGTTAGTTTATATTCGTAAGGTTATTTTTTTTTAAATTATAATATCGTGTGCATGGGAAATCAGAGCAGGAATGAAATGTTTTGTACGCAAAACAATAAGAATTGAAGATTTCCGAGGCTAATGTGTAACATTCTTTAGTTTGGCGAAAAAATAAAGTGGCTGAAATATCGATTTTGAGTAAGTGAGTTCTAGCGTTTTGCACAGTTTTCGGCTTGGCGCAATTTATTGAGAGCTTAAGGAAATAGATTTTTGAAAACAAGTGCAAAGGTCTTATTAGAATACAGCGTTAAATTTTAATTATCCGTGAAGAAATAATGCAGTTATTAAGGGATTTCAAGCGATCTAACTTCAGAATTCTCGCCAATTGAGCACATTGATTTAAGTTGGGGGAATTCCGCCAAATTTCAGAAAATTGAAATCTTCTCATTTAGTACATCGGAGTAACGATGAATAAAACACATTATAGTTGATAATTTAAAAAATTTCGGCTGTATTAAGGGATTCCACTTTTCAAATAAAGGCTTGCTTTACTTTTCCGTGGTCGAACCATTTCCCTTATTGATTGCTGCTAAGTCAATGCTTCGAATGATTTCCTGAAAAAACGCTTGAAAAATGGCGTATGTTTGCACTTTGGCGAGGCTTAGATTTGAAACTGGATTTTATTTGAGACTGGGATATATAATGACACTGGTTATAGATAAAAATGAATGTTGGTATGTGTGTATGAGGTTGAAAAACTCCAGCACCGTTGCACCATGAAATTTGGTTCACCTAAGTCTTTTATCATGGAGAAGCTTGTTATGCTATCCGTTTTCCTCTAACTTGCCACCAGGTGGCGCAGCAGAACGTCGAATTCTATTCCGTTTAGCCGTTTACTTTGCGAATATCGGCCAACCGATTTCGATGAAATTTGGTACCCGCTGATATTAGAACACGGAGAACATTTTTCAGTATCCATTTTGCTGCAACTTGCCGCTAAATGGCGCTGCAACGCATCAACTTCTATACCGTTCGACCGACCGGCATAGAATTTCTTATACTTACACATTTCAGCACGAAGAATATATTCTAACTGTGTTCCTTTTAATGTTACTCACCACTAGATGGCACTGCAATGCATTATTATTTTAACTCGCCACTAGATGACGCTGCAGCAGGCCAAATTCTTGACCATTCAAACGGTCGCTATGAAAATCAGTATACATAGCTATTTGAACAATGAGAATATTTTGGCGTTATCCATTTTGCTATAACTCGCCACTTGACGGCACTGTAGCAAATCATTACTTTAATTAACCACTAGATCGCACTGCAGTGTATCACTTCTTGACTGTGCAACTGATCGCTATGAAAATAGGTATACATAGATATTTGAACACGGGGAAGAGTTTCGCGTTAGATGTCGCGTCAACACATGAACTTCAGGGCTGTCCAGCCGATCGTCCTGAAATTTCGTATTCATCGATATCTGAATGCGAAGAATATTTTCGCCGTATCCGTTTTGCTAAAACTCGCCACTAGATTGCGCTACGCCGCATGGCCTTCTGCACCGTACAAACGATTGCCTTGAAATTCAGTATGCATGGTTATTGAACACAATATAATGCGATATCCATTTTGCTATATCTCTTAATTACAATAAATAGTAATCACCACAAATCGTAATATCAAAAAGTCCATTCATTCCCGTGCGAAGAACGGGTACTTCAGCTAGTTATAATTAAAAATGATTTTTGAAATATAAATTCATCTTTTTCAATTGTAAAATTAAAAAAAAAACTGTCGCCTATAAACTTTTGGGACTCACTGTAGCAGCAGCTACAACATCAGATCAAAGTTTGGTAGAGTTGTAGAACTTCTTGGGGGGCACGTTAAAGGAGTTTGTAACGACGGAAAATCACAAAAATGATTCGACTGAAAATGCAGCGTTATTTAAAGGGGCAGAACTCGATCAATAATGTGGAAAATAATTACAGAAATAGAAGCGCATACGTTGCATCTTTCCTATGATGGGAGGTATGAACTCGGTTCAAGATTTTGAAGGAAATAACACATTGATCTAATTGAACCCCACTGGAAGAGACTCAAAAGAAATTAACACCTTGAAATAACAGCTGGCTAGTGTGTTGGAACGTCTTTAATGATATTGGGAAAGTTGTAAAGTTGTAATCCAATTTTAACCACGGACAATGGCCAAATTTCTGAATACCACCCTTAATTATCGAAATAAAATCCTCAGGATTTGTCTGCACGTCTACTCAAAAACCTCGTATACATACATATAACTTATGTTCGAATATTTCTTTTGCTTACTATTAAATTTGTATTGACATTTTGGGGCCTAGTCAGTTCAAGCTCAGTTCCCATCACAACACAGAAAGTCAAGCAGCGTCGATCTTAGTCAGGGATGTGGTGGATGGTACCTGTTGTCCAGATTATCTGGAGACATTGAGTTATAGTTTTTTCATATCATATAGAGTAACACTGAGGTGTTAAAATAACCTGGGTTCGTTACACTTCCAAAATGAATAAAAACGATTAAGAACGATTAAACCCTTTAACGCGCAGTGTTCCCACTCAGGGAACACTAAACTCTGACGTTTTGAATGTTTCCAGTCACGAAGAATAGATTGGATCCTTCGATGAACGTTTCGATCGCGATGAACGTCTCGATCCTTCGCCATCTTGCTGGTAGTTAAGTCGAGCGATGGCAACGGCTGCCCTTTTTTCAGCATTGGGAAAGGGTTGCGCCTCAAAGGGTTAAGTGACGGTGGCTGTCAACATAGCAAAAACAAGCGTGGCTTACTTTGATAAGTACAAAGCGAAAAATTCATTGAAAAAAAGAATGAGAACACAGAAAGGCAATTTTTCGATAGAGCTAAGAGCTAGAAAAGACGGTCACCAAATAAATCGCCAGATTGAAAAAAAATATGAAAAGAACGTTAAGCGTTCATGCAAGTTTATCAAAATTTAAATGTGGGTCGCCAAAGTGGATAGTCAAAGTGAAGTGGTAATATGAGAAATATTAATGACTATGTCATTTTATCTCTCAACACCCTTTAGTGAAAAATGTGTCCCAAAAATGCGACATAAAAAAGCGACATAATTTTACATGTATTTAAATACTATTAGTTCACAACAGCTTTAATCTATTGTTACACTTTTTCGTAAGCTGTAGAGTATGCATCACATTTATTTTTTACATATATTTAAATACTATTAGTTCACAACAGCTTTAATCTATTGTTGCACTATTCCGTAAGCTGTAGAACATGCTTCACATGTGTTTTTTACATATATTTAAATACTATTAGTTCACAACAGCTTTAATCTATTGTTACAATAGTTCGTATGCTGTAGAATATGCATCCCATGTATTTCTCTATAAATAGGTTACACTCATAAAAATTTCAACATAGGGTTACCAGGCAAAATACGCGAAAGATTGAGTAATAAAATGACAAAGTCCATTAATATCGTTTTAATATGGCAATAATGAAACTAAAACATTAGGGGGGTTCAGGGGGATCTAACTTGACGAGGCTCGAACAGCCGAGTTTTTATTGAAACCCGGTGAGAAGCGGATGAAAATAGAGGAATCCCCCCCCCCCCGGAAAGACGCCTTTTAAGTATATTACAAAACTTAAAAGCCAAAGTAATCTATATAAATAAAATTAGACTTTTAGACTTTTGTCTGTACATTTTTTGGAATTCAAAAATTTTGCGATTTCTATCCGTTTCAAGCACCCGGGAATCCGGTGCGACCCTCAAAAAAAAGTTTGTCTGTCTGTCATTCTGTCCGTGACGCTTTTTTTTGTTTAAGCATCACGTAAAAACGACTGAAGCGAATGATATGAAATTGGGTATCATGATAGGTGGTCACTCAACTTAAAACATAGGCGTCGAATTTTTAAAAAAATCTTGATTAGATTTTCAGATTTTGCGAAAATCCTTTCAAACTGCGTAAATTTGTGTTCAAGCATCACGCAAAAACGACTGAAGCGAATGATATGAAATTGGGTGTCATGATAGGTGGTCACTCAACTTAAAACATAGTCGTCCAATTTTTAAAAAATCTTGACTGGATTTTGAGATTTTGCGAAAAAAATTTCAAACTGCGTAAATTTGTGTTCAAGCATCACGTAATAACTGCAAAGGTGAAAAAATGAAATTTGGTGAAATGATAGGTGGTCACTCACCTTAAACTATAAGCATCTAATTAAAAAAAATCGATCCGATTTCGAGATTTTGTGAAAATCGTTTAAAACTGAGTGAATCTTTGTTCCCGCATTACGTAATAACGACTAAAGTGGATGATATGAAATTTGGTCACATGATAGATGGTTGCTCAACATAAACTATAGGTGTCCAATTTTTTAAACATTTTTATTAGATTTTGAGATTTTGTGAAAATTCTCTCGAAATACGTTTATATTTCTTCAAACATCAGGTAATAACGACTAATACGAATGATACGAAATTTAGTGATATGATAGGTAGTATATGCTAATCTTAATTTATAGGCGTTGAAATTTTAAAATATTTTGATTACATTTTGAGATTTTGCGAAAATCGTTTTAAAATGCTGAAATTTTGTTCCAGCATCACGAAATAAAGACTGCAGGGAATGAAACGAAATTGGGTGACATGATAGGTTGTCACTCAACTTAAATTCTAGGCTTCCAATTTTTCAAAAATGTTGATTAGATTTTGAGATTTTGCGAAAATTATTTCAATATACGTAAATATTCGTTCGCGCATCCCATAATTACGACTAAAGCGAATGAAATGATATTACTTAGTTACTCTCTAACCTGTAATATTTTAACAATACATAAAAATTATAACTTCGCTTTCTTTACTTTGGCAACATACTACATCCATTCTGTGTACTCCTACAATGCTGACGAAAGTTCTTGCTTTTTGGAAATTTGCATTCACTAACCCGTCGAGGACGGGTACTTCAGCTAGTATTTAAATACTATTAGTTCACAACAGCTTTAATCTGTTGTTACACTATTCCGTAAGCTGTAGAATATGCTTCACATGTGTTTTTTTACATATATTTAAATACTATTAGTTCACAACAGATTTAATCTATTGTTACAATAGTTCGTATGCTGTAGAATATGCATCTCATGTATTTTTCTATAAATAGGTTACACTCATAAAAATTTCAACATAGGGTTACCAGGCGAAATACGCGAAAGATAAGCGATAAAATGACAAAGTCAATTAATATCGTTTTAATATGACAATCATGAAACTGAAAAATTAGGGGGGTTCAAGGGGATCTCCCCCTGACGAGGGTCGAACAGCCGAGTTTTTATTGAAACCCCGTGAGAATGGGATGAAAATAGAGGAATCCCCGGACAGAAAGACGCCTTCTAAGTTCATCACAAAACTTAAAAGCCAAAGTAATTTAAGAAATAAAATTAAAATAAGGATAGAGATGGAAATTTAAAAGTAGCAGAGTATTAAATTTGGGAGAGGGAAAGGAAAATAAGAACTAATAAAAAAATTTGTGATGAACAGCATCACAGCACCTTCTCTCGATTGGACTTCTGTAGGACGCTAAAAGGAGCTGGGGCCTACCACGATATCGTCGGGGTGTATCAGGGACGAATAGCTCTCACTCATGGATACTCAAGTTCTTTGAATGAATTGCCGCGATCTTCAGTCTAGCTATTACCACCATTAGGTGCGTCTAAAAGAAGAAAGAGAATTTTTATACCTCTTACAACAGTGTCGGAAATAGAAGCGATCAACCAATCAAAACATGCTGCTCGCCCCTCTTCGTTACCCTGATCCTCACTTTTGAGGGCACTGTGGAAATCAGTAGTATAAGTAACATCGATCAAGTAAGGAATGTGTTTTTTGACAGTTACTGAATATTTGTGACTTTCTCTGTTTGCGATTTAAACAACTTCATACAAAGGCACAGATAATTCTTTACTTTAACTTTTTTTAAATTTTTAATTCTTTTCTTTAAATTTTTTTTAACTACTAAACTAATTTAATTTTGCTTATCTATCTATATAAATAAAACAGAGTGTAAACTGTCCGTTTGTCTGTCTGTCTGTCTGTGTCTCGCGTAGCTCCGAAACGGGTGATCGTAGACCTACCAAATTTTGTACGGAAATTCTCCAAGACGGGTCTCGACACACCTCGAAGCGATTTTTTCGAAATTCGAATTAGAGAATGTTTTATTTTATGTTTTGTCCGATTTTTAGCGATTTTTCTTGGGTAATACATAATAACGCCGGTAACTGAGCTCGCAAGAAAACGATATTTACATCATCGTATAGAGGAGAAAATTTTCTTTTAAAAACTGTTTGTTCGGACTGTGTAACATAATTTGCAGATATTTGGGAATTTTACAAATAAAATTAAATTTGACGCTGACTTTCGAAAAATATTTTTAAAACTGCTGCATCTTGAATTCTATCTGTCGTAACTTTTTTATATTTGGGCAAAAGACGGAGCACACAATTCGCCCACTTTTAAAAGAAGAACGGGGGAAAAATATAAATTAGGAGAATTTTTACGAATTTTTAAGTAAAGAAGGATTTTCATTTCAGTAGTACCTGCTTATGAGTTTCGGTTTGATATCTTGCGGTTTGGTTGTCATGGATACAGTAACAATGATTAAAATTGCCAGTTGAAAAAAATAAATAAAAACGGGTCCCGCGAGCAGACGATTTCTTTGCTTGGCTCGATTTCCTTTTATAAATACTGGATTTATTTGTGAGAAGAAAAATTAAACTGCATAATCTAGAAAAACAATTTTAAAGCCTTTATAAATAGCGCAGTCTTATCTCTTATCTCTTTTCTTTTTGTAAAGGGTTGCAAGAGAGGGTGACGTATTTTTAAAATTAAAAAAAAATGTCCATTTCATGAAGTGTCTGAGGTATTTAACGCTAAAACGTGAACCTAAAAGACAGCATGTCTGAGGAAATAAGACATTTTGAAAGTGAGAAGTTCACTGCAAACGGTCCATTTTCACTTTTTTGATACCGAATGACGCTGACATAGTTTTTTTTTTTGTGTGTGTGCCATTATATTGCAATGATCTCAGGTTATTACATATATGACGCAAATTTTAAGTCAAGAGTGAAATAATTTTGCTTTTTCTAGATTCCACATCACTGAAATTAATTCGAATTACACATGTGAGGAAATTTTTCGTTTCCTACCGTGCGAAGAACGGGCACGCAGCTAGTATTCAATAAAGCAAAGAAACTTCTGTTTTCACTTTCAAGCTTGTGGGAAAGTGTTAGAAACAACGCAGAACAGTAAAATTTAATTTCGAAAAATTAATTTTAAAAGTGAGTCTTGTCTAAACAATTTTTTTTTCAACTGAATCCAAGCAGTGACATTTACCCAACTACATTTGGCAACAATGTCGACAAACGAAGAGATTCGTTTACCTCCGGAGGCTGCTGCCCTTGAAAAACACGCGTCGCGTGTTATTTAAAATTAAGCCGCCAGACGACGCTCTGCTCAGTCTGCCAGTTGAGTTGCGACCGCTCTATCCCACTCGACATTCTAAAGCCTCATTAATTAAAAACACCCTCTCAAGATAACAAAAGGCAATGTGATGACGATAATTAGGGAGACACACATCGGAGGGTTTCTGCCGAATGTAACTTTTGCTTTTTTTTGGAAGAAAAAGTAGAGGTGGAGAAGAAACGCGCTCAAACCACTCAAAGGTTAACGAGGAAGATAAATTGCAGATGGCGCATTGATTTTGCTCCGCTATTCGACGGAGGTCATCTGTGGAGTGAGCTCATTTTGCAAGACTTTTCGAAAAAAGTGTTGAAGTTTATGGAACTAAAAATAAGCATCATAAAGCAACGTATAAGACAACCAGTTAGAAAGTTAGAATGGTAAACCAATTTCGGCATGTATGACATGCCGTCGTCAGTGCTAAAATGAGAATGGCAAAAATTTACTCAGTTTATATATATATTAAATGTTTGGATTCAGGATAATGTCTACTAGAGCCAATAGTAAAGCAGCGATTTAGAAGAGGGTTTTATAAAGCCAACAGGAAAGGAGAAAATTAAGAACAGATGGATTTCTAATATTCAGAAAGGGGGAAACAGAGAAATAAACATGAACAATACTATTTATGTTTTTGCGAATAAATAAAGCTTCGAGAATATCTAATTCGCTGGGGGAACGGAGTTTGCAAATGAGTTTGGCTGATTGAAAGTCGAAAGCATGGTTAGGATCCGAACAATGTTTGGAAATGGCAGACTTGTCAGTTTCGTGATTTTAACCCACTAAGCACCAGAGCTCCCGTTACGGGAACATCTATTATATATATTTTTTCTTAAAATATTTTAACGCAATTTACGAAATACACATTTTATATAAACATTTACACTATATAACACACCCTATAGTGTAAATGTTTATATAAAATGTGTATTTTGTAAATTGCGTTAAAATATTTTAAGAAAAAAAAATATAATAGATGTTCCCATAACGGGAGCTTTGGCGCTTAATGGGTTAACAACAGCTATGTGCTCATTAATTAAATGTAAGAGAGCGTTTAGTATGCGTGTTAGCAGACGGCATGTCATACATGACGAAACAGGACAGCTATTTTAATTTACTTATTAGAGCTCTTATACGTTGTTTTTTTATGCTTATTTACCGTCTGGACGAAGTTACGATTTTGTTCTTATTGGTTTATGGAACAGTTTGGGATTTTCTATTCGTTGTCTAAATTGGCGTAAATAACTGCCGTGGCAATGATTGTTGAGAAGATTACTACCACTGATTTGTTCTATTTAATTGACCATGTCGTAGTGCTAGATGTAAACGGTTAATTTACGACCTTCACAGATAGATGGCATTACATACAAATGCAGTGAACAAAATTTGCTTTTTTAGGGGAGGGTTTTAAGAGAGACATGATATACCTCTGCAAAAATGAATTGACTGTAGAAAGTGTTTCAAACAACATATTCTTTATTCCTTTCAATATGTTCGATTTTGTACCAGGAAAAGAGCACTTGCGGGCAAGTTTAATTCTTTATTTCTGAATTCTGCATTCTTGAATTCTGCAAGTTTAATTCTGCAATTCGGGCAAGTTTAATTCTTTATTTCTGAATTCTGAATTCTAGAATTCTGCAAGTTTAATTCTGAATTTAGAAGATAAATTTAGAAGATAACTGCTGCTGAAACATCGTATTCTTCACGAAGCGTAAGGTGCACACGCTTTGTCAAATACAACTTGTATTGAATAATTTCAACTCTTTGAAAAGGTTGATTGTTATGTGCAAGCCAAAGATCATCCACAACAAACAAAAAAACTTTGAAGATACCAAGTAGGAAGCAATGTTGAATGAATATTTTCAAGTCAAACTAAAATTTCAGAAAATCATCTAAGAGTGTTCTACCTGAAGAGCGATTGTAGTCACAGGACTTTTGGATAAAGTACACAATGGTAGACTTAGTTACACAACGCGGTATGTTTAGGGCATTCTGTTTTCTGAACAAACAAAAAATAAAATCTATTAGTACTCTGTTTTATAAAAAAATATTAAGAATTAAAATATATACATTTGAATTTAAAAGATATGGCTTCAATACTGTACATTCCGAAAGGTCGTTACGAGCTTGACAGAAATAAAAGCAGAAGAAAAAAAAAATCTCAAATAACTCTCAACCATATTTTGCTAAGGAATAAGTAGACATTTGAAATAAAGTAGCCTTTCACTATTTCTGTAACAAGCTAATGACTCACCATAAAAATTTTTGATCAATTTCTGGACATATCAAAATATCAAAATTGATATCTATATAAATAAAATTAGACTTTTGTCTGTACATTTCTTGGAATTCAAAAATTTTGCGATTTCTATCCGTTTCAAGCACCCGGGAATCCGATGCGACCCTCAAAAAAAAAAGTTTGTCTGTCTGTCATTCTGTCATTCTGTCCGTGACGCTTTTTTTGTTTAAGCATCACGCAAAAACGACTGAAGCGAATGATATAAAATTGTGTGTCATGATAGGTGGTCACTCAACTTAAAACATAGGCGTCCAATTTTTAAAAAATCCTGATTGGATTTTGAGATTTTGCGAAAATCCTTTCAAACTGCGTAAATTTGTGTTCAAGCATCACGTAATAATTGCAAAGGTGAAAAAATGATATTTGGTGAAATGATAGGTGGTCACTCACCTTAAACTATAAGCATCTAATTAAAAAAAATCCATCAGATTTCGAGATTTTGTGAAAATCGTTTAAAACTGAGTGAATCGTTGTTCCCGTATTACGTAATAAAGACTAAAGCGAATGATATGAAATTTAGTCACACGATAGATGGTTGCTCAACATAAACTATAGGAGTCCAATTTTTTAAACATTTTTATTAGATTTTGAGATTTTGTGAAAATTCTCTCAAAATACGTTTATATTTCTTCAAACATCACGTAAGAACGACTAATACGAATGATACGAAATTGAGTGATAGGATAGGTAGTTGCTAATCTTAATTTATAGGCGTTGAATTTTAAAAATATTTTGCTTACATTTTGAGATTTTTCGAAAATCGTTTTAAAATGCTGAAAATTTTTTTCCAGCATCACGAAATAAAGACTGCAGGGAATGAAACGAATTTGGGTGACATGATAGGTTGTCACTCAACTTAAATTCTAGGCTTGAAATTTTTCAAAAATGTTGATTAAATTTTGAGATTTTGCGAAAATTATTTCAATATGCGTAAATATTCGTTCGCGCATCACATAATTACGACTAAAGCGAATGAAATGATATTACTTAGTGACTCCCTAACCTGTAATATTTTAACAATACATGAAAATTATAACTTCGCTTTCTTTACTTTGGCAACATACTACATCCATTCTGTGTACTCCTACAATGCTGACGAAAGTTCTTGCTTTTTGGAAATTTTCATTCACTAACCCGTCGAGGACGGTACTTCAGCTAGTTTTCCATGAAAACGAATACAGTGTGGAAGATCAACTCATTTCGTATAAATAGGAAAATTTGGGCTTCATTGAGAAGTTGGACATGGTTTTGGTTTGCAATACGCGTTGAAGAAAGCCACCACAAACGCATTTTCCAAAAGGGCTGCCCAAGAATTAGCAGCAAGTAATCGAATCTCAGAATAAACTTATCCCCTTACCCCAAACATCTGGAGGAAAAGGAACTGCTGAAAAGTTAAACATAATTTATGCACTCTTCGGACTTAAATATAGGACGATTATCGATGTAATCTAATAAAGCTAAATGAAATTTGCCTGTAGGATAGCGCTGTGCGATGCAATCATTAAGTTTATGTTGTCAACGCGCAAATTAAAGTTTTACTTTCAGGACGTAAAACTGTTTAAGATTTCTAGTGATTTATTCACGCACAACATTCTGATAAATTTAAGATAGGAAAATTAATTTTATGGGGATTTTTACCCATCACTAATATGATAAGGAAATAGATCTTAATGAATTATTTTATATCAGAAAGGTACTTTAATTATTTTCATAACTTAAGATATTTTGCAATATTTAAAACATTCACCAGAAAGTTTAAACAGTTCTATCTCGTCAAAAGAGAACTAACTGTAGATTGCATGATGATTTGTCGCTAGAGGGCCTTTATAAAGTCAATTATTCTGTACCGATAATTATTCTGCAGCGTGACTTGAAAATAACCCTTTATGAGATTTTTCTTTTTCCATCCAACGAACATAAAAATGCATATGAGTTATACATACATGAAAAAGAAAAAGTAAAATACATTGCTTTTGCAGTGATTTCCAGTGGTGAATGTATGAACACAATATGCATTTTAATTTGTCTTCCGTAAGTACAAAGTGAGAAAGTAAATTGAAAATTCATTCGAATTCTGAAAAATACCGGTAAAACAGCGTTAAATGTTAAATAATACAGGAAACGCTAAATAAAATAGATATTAATTAAGTTATTACATTACTAGTACTAATGAAATATGATTAATTCAATAATATTGAAAAATCATTATAATTATGAAAAAATACCTATGAAGCAGCGTTAAATGTTGAAAAATACAGGAAACGGTAGATAAAAAAGTTATCAATTAAGTAATTACATTACTCATACTAATATAATATGTTGTTATTGTAAGCACATATATCCGATTTGTGAGATTGGTTGGAAGCCCGCTTATACATCCTCGTCAGAAGAACAGCACAAGAGGGGGTGCCCTCCTTGGGGGGGGGTCTTTCTAAGGGGTCATAAGCCGTATTTACGCTAAGTTTCGGAGAGAACCAGGGAAAACTCCGAACGGTTTGGTCGACGGACGCGCTACGGGACCCGAACCCGGGACCTTCACACTTTGCCCGTCTACCATTTCCAGAGACAAAACCACTGTGACATGGTGAGGCACAAAATATGGTTAATTTAGTAATATTGAAAATTACAGCACATAACATTTGTGACCTGAACGCTTAGCTGTATGTTACACTGCAATACCGTGACAAGGTTAAAGTTTAAGCAATATTTATTTGAGAATATATATTTGGTATTTTAACTGCAAAATTCTGAGCTGTTCAATGCGTAAAATGTATCATTTAGGTTACATATATTTTTTGCCAGTACTATGAAACAATTTATATAAAAATTACAGTTAAAATCATGAAAATTGAGGAAGATATTAGAATTTATATCATACACAATGTTTGAAAATTTTGCTCAAGGAAGAGAGAGACAGAGAGAAAAGAAAGGTTGTGTTTCATACAAGTTACAGATTTTTTTTTCTTTTTCATTAAATGTGAAGTAGCTAGATTAAAATTTCAGGATTTGATGGCAAAATGTAAAAGGATACAAACTGAATGATGCTTAATTTCTCTCATAATTTTTAATCAAGTTTTCTCTGCAAGAACTAGATCGCTCAGAATTATGTACTTAACCCTTTGAGGCGCAACCCTTTCCCAGTGCTGAAAAAAGGGCAGCCGTTTCCATCGCTCGACTTAACGATCAGCAAGTTGGCGGACGATCGAAACGTTCATCGCGTGCCACAGATCTAGAGACACTTTTTTGACGCAGTTGGCACAGCCAGCTGTCGCGCGATGAACGTTTCGATCGTGCGACGCTCTGGGAACACCAAACTCTGACGTTTTGACTGTTGCCAGTCACGAAGAATAGATCTGATTTCTAAAGAAATAGTTGCGGGTGACATAGCTCCACGAGAATCCTTTACTTTTTAGCACGTCCCTTCCCGTAAAAAAATGGTCACGATTCTTTTTAACAGCACTGAGATCTGCTGAAAAATGGAAGAACGCGAGTACAGCCGGTTAGATTGCCCAATGCTTAAAAAAGGGCAGCCGTTGCCATCGCTCGACATCACTACCAGCAAGATGGCGGACGAACGAAACGTTCATCGCTATCCACTGATCTAGGGACCGCTTTTTTGACGCAGCTGGCTGAGCCGCACAGCCAGCCGTCATCAAAAAGGGGTCTCTTGATCGGTGGCACGCGATGAACGTTTCGATCATCCGCCATCTTGCTGGTAGTTAAGTCGAGCGATGGCAACGGCTGCCCCTTTTTCAGCATTGGGAAAGGGTTGCGTCTCAAAGGGTTAAACTGCCGAATGCACAGATTATTTACACCGAATGAAGGAACTATTTTAACTGTGACTGTATCCTCGAAAATGAAAAACGTACTATATTGCGTACGTATTTAAATTTGTTCACACGACAACTCTCTGCGTTTCTCCTCCCTAGCAACCTACTTCCTCGCAAGCGCTCAATCGAATTCGACATTTTAAGGCCTCATTAATTAAAAACGCCCCATGCGTAAACAAAGAACATGATGATGAGGATTAGAGGCTCGTCGCGAGTTACTCCGTGAAACAGAGGAATATCTGCTTTTTAGAGGGGAACGGGGAGAATTGAGCTTAGTTCATAACAGGTACTAAACGAACACGATGATGCATTGTGTAAAAAATAAAATAAAATAAAAAAAGTTGCAGTTTAGAAGAAGATTATAAAGAAAATTAACATTTCCTGTTTTCTTCACAGAGTTAGAAATATTTTTGAAAATTTTTGAGTAAAATTACACGAAATAATTAAGAACTTTGAAAATAACTCACACAACAGGTATTCATAACTTTGTGTGTTATTTCACGAAGTTTTAATTATTTCATATTTTGAACACCAATTTCTGTTTGGTGTTAGAATTCTTTGTTAGAATTACAATTTTTTTTTCATGAGAGGAATATCGCAAAGGAGTTATGTCATTGATCAATATAAAGATGTAAGATTATTGAGATTTGAATTATATTTTTCAAACATCTACGTATTAAAAGAAATACCTAAAGTATAGAACATTTAATTAAGAAATTTAACTAAGATTTAAATCGCAAGATTTATCACCATTAAGTTAATATCTTTTATAGAATTTACTTTGGAATTAAATTCAGATTCAAACTCAGATGTTCAAACTATGTGTTGTTTGAAAACCAATCAACAATAAAAAGTTATTAAAAATCGATGACTTTCTTTTAGTACTATGATTATTTCTTTAATATTTTACTAACCATTTGAACTTCAAATTACACTTAACACAAGAATTATTTTGTTAATATATTCGTAACATTACACTTTTGATTTAAACGGAAAACAAAGCGAAAAATTTTGTCTAGTACTTCAGATTGTCACTTAATTTTAACTGGATAACGGGGAAAAGCAAATGTTGTGTGTATTCAAACTCCGTTACCAAATGAGACCTAAGGTGAAGTGGGGCGATGAAGATAAAACTTTTGCAGATCTTGTGTGAAACGCATAGTTGGTGAACACACTATGTATGCAAAACCCTGGATCGTTGCACTTTAAAATGAAAGACAAATCAGAATATACTTCCAATGAAGTTTTATTGAAACATGATAAAGAATTATTTTAACGGCGGCTAGTAGCAAAGCGAAAACAAGCGCGAACCTTTCAGGCCCGAGACAAAAGCATAAAGGGAGTGAAAAAAGGTGTGTGAACACAGAAAAACAACTTCGCGTTAGAACTGAGAGCTTGAAAGAACTTTCACCAAATAAATCGCCAGATTGAAAAAATGAAAAGTTAATGCAAGTTTACCAAAATTTAAATGTGGACCACCAAAGGGGGAATAGGTAAGATGAACTTCTAACATAAGTAATATTATTGAAACACCGTGGGAACTGGATGAAAAAAAGAGAGAACCACGGACCGAAAGATGGCTGCTAAATATATTGCAACAGTTGAAGTCAAAATAATTTAAGAAACATGATTAAAATAGTGTGGCACAATGAGATCATGGCAAAGAATATTAAATTTAGAATAGGGAAAAGGAAATCAGAAGTAATTATAAATAAGTGATGAACGACACAAAGCTTCTACTTCCACCTGTCTTCCTTGCTTGCAAGAGCTCAATCGAATTCGACTTTTAAAAGTCTCATTAATTAAAAACCTTCCAGTAGTAAACAAAGGACATGCTATGGTGATGATGATATAAGGATCGGCCAAAGGCTTGCTTCTTCCGTGTAAAATAGAGATAACAATCTGCTTTGTAGAGAACTCACGAATTGGAGCCTGCATTGGAGATTGCTCTGACAGCATTGGTACATTGAGATTAGGCTGCTCTCTTTAAATCATAGGCTGTTTTTGCAAGTTTTTATTTATCATGAACTTTTTAATACTTTGTTTCTTAAGTTAAAATCTGTTTTCGAATTTAAACACTCTTCCTATAGTTTGATTTCGCACTTAAGCATTCATGTATAAACTCGATAACATACAAAACTGTTTTACTTTCTTCATTTCAATAACTTATTTATTTATTTAATGTTTTCCACATTTTTCCCTCCACATAACAGCTTATTTTCACTGAATTATTTATCGGTCAGACATTTTAAATCTTTGTATGATTGTGTAGTCGCGGCCGAGTGTTTAAGGCAATGAACAATAAATAATTCATTTTATATTGTCAATTCTACATTTTATTTATGACTTTACATTTAAAATATCCCAACTCTGATCAGTGATCTTGAATGCATTTGTATGTTCCTGTAATTGTTTGAGCTGGAAAATTCTCTGAAACATTATTTTTCAGCTTTTTGCACGCGTTTGGACAATTAACTTGATTAAAAAAGACATTATAATTTTATTAAATTTTTGCGTTTTCTTTCTTTACTTCTCATGCCTTTTATCAAATTTTCTTAATCCTGCTGAGATCTATAATCTTTTAAAATAATCAATAAATTAAATAAACGATGATCAGTTAAAAAATTAATTAAATTAAATTTGACTAGAAAAAAATCTGGAGTGACTCCACTCGACTTTCCGAACACTTACGATTAAGATCATTATCAAGAATTTAAATAAATTTTAATCGATGAATAATTCAAATAGATATACCAAATTGAAGCTCAATTCAATGTACCGTTTAAACGCTAGCGCACTTTCCAGAATTTCTCCCCATAGGCCATCATGTAAAAGAAATCTTTGTCGTAGAAAAACTATGAGTCCTATACACACCAAAATCAATACCGGTCTTGCGATGGTGGTTTATAAAATGCATACCCAATTTGAGCTCAATCGAATGTACCGTTTAAACACTAGCGCACTTTCCAGAATTTCCCCCCATAGGCTATAATGTAAAAGAAATCTTTGTCGTAGCCCTGTAGAAAAACTATAAGACCTATACACACCAAAATCAATACAGGTCTTGCTACGGTGGTTTAGAACATATATACACTTTTGGAGCTCAGCCGAAAGTACCGTTTAAACGCTAGCGCATTTTCAAGAATTTCTCCCTATAGGCCATAATGTAAAAGAAATCTTTGTCGTAGCCCTGTAAAAAAACTATAAGTCCTATACACACCAAAATCAATACCGGTCTTGCGACGGTAGTTTATAACATATATACCCAATTTGAGCTCAATCGCATGCCCCGTTCAGGAGCTATCGTGTTCACTCACATACACACAAACACACATACACACACACACACATACACACATACATACATACATCTCGTAAAAATAGCATAAATGAATTCAGAAGACCTCAAAACGTGTCAATACACCAAAATCTCGAATTCGAATTTTTTCATGATTACAATACTTTCCTTACATGGTACATGTTCGGAAAGTAAAAATGAGTTATTCAATATTAATTACATTTTCGCATTGTATGTAAATACAAAATGAGAACGGTCATTATCTCCAAATGCAAATAACAAAACTTTAGCTTATCATTTCGACCGTGGTGTAGTTTTTACGTCAAAGTTTGTTAACCTAACTGAATTTTTAGCTAACTAGCCACCAAGGCCTCCGGCTTCACCGCCCCATATACCTTACTGATCTTTATACTCAGCGCAGTTTTGACTCAATTTCTGGACTCAGCATTTCAATGAAAATCACGTTCCTTTGTTTTAACAGAATTTTCCATTCAATTTATTTAAATTAGGGTTGCTACACATATTGCATGCCATCCTAAAAGCCGATGTCGAAACAACCAATGGCAAAAATGTGCTTTAGCCCATTGCATGGTGATATTATTTAGATGGGCGATGAATGAGCCTAGTATTGTTAATTCGATATTTTAAAGCTGCGAAAAGATCTGAAGATCTTGCACTTTTGTGTACCTTTTACTGTCAGGGGCGTAGCCAAGGGGGGGGGGGTTAGGGGTGTCATAACCCCCTCCATGAGAATTTTTTGCCATACAAAATGTATATTCTTCACTCTCTTATCACACAAATGTACACGGTAAAAAAAAATGTAGAAACGTTACCCCAAAAAATGGGGCAGCTCTTGTAGTTTAAAATTGAGGAAACGTTTCCGAACCATGCGGTAAAATATTTAGAAACGTAAATACTTTACCCCGAAATATGGGTTATGTTTCCGAAATCGAGAGTTCGAGTAGAGCATCGGTAGGTTACGCTATACTTTCGGAAACCTTTCCGCTATAAGTATGTAACGTTTCTGAATTTTTTTACTGTGATGCATATATGTGAGTTGCAGTAGTCGTAACCCCCCCCCATGAAAAATTTCTGGCTACGCCCCTGATTACTGTTATTTTGTAATCTAGCTAACGCGTGACATATGCTTGCTCTAGCTACTGTCATTGAATTGTTAATTTAGATTTTCGCACATGCTTTATTGTTATTTACACTAATGTTTACATCTAGGTGTTGCCGTTCGCATCGTGGAAATATCGTCGATTTTGGTACCGCATACGTTAGCGTATTATATAAGTAGATTTTTTAACTCATGACATCAAAATGAACCCGATATCAGCTCGATATCTAAATTGAACCATTGAAAACAAATAATAAAACTACTACGTCAGCATGGCATGTCGCGCATGCAATGTTGAGCTTAGCGAATTTCGTGTAGTTATCTCTACCTCAAGTTGAATTTTTAAAAGTGATTATTCCTCGATGGTATGTCCAATTCCGGATTTTCTTTTTACTTTCCGAACATGTACCATGTAAGGAAAGTATTGTAATCATGAAAAAATTCGAATTCGAGATTTTGGTGTTTTTACACGTTTTGAGGGCTTCTGAATCCATTTATGCCATTACGAGATGTATGTATGTATGTGTGTATGTGTGTGTGTGTGTGTATGTGTGTTTGTGTGTATGTGAGTGAACACGATAGCTCCTGAACGGAGCATTCGATTGAGCTCAAATTGGATATATATGTCATAAACCACCGTCGCAAGACCGGTATTGATTTTGGTGTGTATAGGACTTATAGTTTTTCTACAGAGCTACGACAAAGATTTCTTTTACATTATGGCCTATGGGGGGAATTTCTTGAAAGTGCGCTAGCGTTTAAACGGTAGATTCGATTGAGCTCCAATTGGGTATACATGTTATAAACCACCGTTGCAAGACCGGTATTGATTTTGGTGTGTATAGGACTTATAGTTTTCTACAGGGCTACGACAAAGATTTCTTTTACATTATGGCCTATGGGGGGAATTTCTTGAAAGTGCGCTAGCGTTTAAACGATACATTCGATTGAGCTCAAATTCGGTATACATGTTATAAACCACCATCCTAAGACCGGTATTGATTTTGGTGTGTATAGGACTTATAGTTCTCCTAAAGGGCTACGACAAAACTTTCTTTTATGTTATGGCATAATGGCATATGGGGAGAAAATCTTGAAAATGCGCAAGCGTTTAAACAGTGCATTCGATTGAGTTTCAATTTGGTATATGTTTGAATTATTCATCGATTAAAATTTATTTAAGTGCTTGGTAATGATCTTAATCGTAAGTGTTCGGAAAGTCGAGTGGAGTCACTCGGAGCCCCCGGGAAGGGAGGGGGAGAGTAGACAATTACAAGGCGAGCCTGGGTACTGAACGCGTGGAGGTGTTGTGACGTCACAAGAGAGGATGGACTTTTCTCCGTTAAAAGCATTAGAATCATACGGAAAAGTAGAAGAAACTAAGATGTTTTTTGCCTTTTATGGATACTAATGGTAAGTCAGCAATCTCTATTCTTAATACGACATACTTGATAATAGTTATTAAGCTATAGAGTACATAAAAATATAAAATTGCCGTATTTTGCGTTAGTTTTATTGATTTCTGTTCTTTTGTTCTAGCAATCACTATGCTTCCGTTTGCTGCGTCCCAGGCTGTAAGTAAAGCTAATTACAAAAGAGGAGAAAATGTAAATGTTTTCACTTTTCCCAAAAAACGAAGAAATGAGGGCCGAATGGACTAAAAATATTCCAAGAAAAAATTGGTCCCCAGGAAAAAATATATGTTTGTATTGAGCATTTCCGAGATGAAGATCTTTTAAAAGACGATGCTATTTTAAAATCAGATGGGGCACTTTTAACTGTAAAAAGAAAGCATTATAAATTAGAACCGAATGCTATCCCGTGCATTTTTTCGAGCTTACCAGCCTATATATCCGATATTACCAAAAAACAAGAAATAACTGATCCTACTAAAAGAAGAGAAAACGTTTTGGAAAAAGATATTGAGGAAACCGAAAAAAATAATGCAAAGGAAAATATAAATTCTTTTGAAATTAAGAAATGTATCAAGAGTTTCATGGCAATTCTATGTTAAGAAAATGTCACCATTAATTATAAATTAAACGCAGATCCCCTTCCACTGCACATACCAAGTAGCTTAAGGTTCAATGCGGATCTCATGGTTGATTTATTTATTTAAAAAAAAAGAGAGAGAGAGAGAAATGTATTTGCTGGATACTTAGAAAAAAAAAATATAGAAGGTATTTATTAAAGAAATATTTCCAACTAAACGGTTTACCGGAATTTGTTGAAAGTTCTGAAATTAAGTATGAACACAGATTTGGTAATTAACTCAAAAAAGAAAATGTATTACTGCAATGCTAACAACAATAACAAAAAAGTATATGTATTACTGCAATATATTTTACATGAAAACCCCTGAGAGCATTTAGGCAGTTTTACATATTCAAGAGTTATACTCACTAATTTTTAAAAATATTTAATTATGTATATTTCAAATGTCTCAATGTGATATTTGAAAGTCTTATCCAGAAAAAACTAAAGCAAACACTTGTAGTGCTTTCATGAAAAACTTTATAGTATTTGTAAGGTTTGGGTAATAAAAGCTTTTACTTTTTATTTTCTTGTTTTTTGTGCTTTAATTGCTTCTAATAAAATTTGACATTAGGAGTCTGTATAACATAATTATATATAGAATGTATTGTACAAGTTTTTAAAATATTAATTGTGGAAATTTCTGATTATATTCCTCGTGCTACTAGTGTTTATTGACATTATTGATCAGATTTCTTCCATAGAATTCAATACAAACTCTTTGAAATCCCATCCTCTCTTGTGACGTCACGAAATGGCTTGAGATGACTATTTATGAATCTGGATATTTTTAACATCAATTCTTTCAAAAAGCTTATTAAAACGAAGCAAAACTAAATAATGCATTTCAGTTTTTAAGTAAAATTAATAAAAATTATTTTTTTTACTTAAAAATATATTTACTTTTACTTACTTAAAAATATGACTTTACGCTTATACAACGTATAAATTTAATCCATATACATATTATTTTAGATAAATGATAACATTGAGTAACCATTATATTATTTAGAATGTATTTGCTAGCCCGAAATGCGAAACATACTGCATACAATGCTGAAACTGCTTTAAATTCAGTACCAATTTATTTCATTAATTTCTGACACAAAATATTGTTGATTCACTATTATTTAAGAACAAAGTGTTGTAAAACGAAAATGCTATTTCAATGCGTCATAAAAAATTAAGCTACTCGTATTTATTGGCATTATTAATTCCATTTCTTCCATTGAACTCAATGCAAACTGTTCCAAATCCCATCCTTTCTTGTGACGTCACGAAAACCAGTACCCAGACCCCATAGGCGTAATCTGGGGGGGGCAAGGGGGGGCAATTGCCCCTGCAGTTGTAAAAGTTGCCCCCCTAGTCTAAAAAGTCAGGGGGCAAAGTTATGATTTTGAACACAAATCATGCATTTAGAACCCAAATATACAATCAGATTCTAAAGAAAAAAGAAAAAAAAAATCCCCTGCAAAACTCAACAAAAGAATAGAGTCACAGAAGCTTTTCAGCCCAACAGGAACGATGGCAGATTCTACCAAATGACCAAGCTAGATAATTTCTCAGGAAAGCAAAAATCAAGGGGCAGCGATTTTAATCTTCTGAAATCAATTGTTCAGCGTTAGAAAAAAAGACCTGTTGCTGTAAAAAGTGAGCAAAAAGAGGTCATTTTCACAGCGATGACGCAATTAGAGTTTACGTCATCCGGGGCAAACCATAATTAGTGTCGTGTGCATGGGCGCCCATAGTATTTTCCAAGGGGGCAAACTTCAAAAAAATTTTCTAGAGGGGGGCAAATTTTAAACTTTTAACAAATTTAGTTCTGTTTTTGCCATTTGTTAACATCATGTGACATTAACCTAGAACTTTAGGGGGGGCAAGTTCCCTACCTTGCCCCTCCCCCCTTATGGGCGTCCATGGTCGTGTGCCCCCTCGCATGGAGCCGCGCCCCATCCCAAGAAACTATAACTGATTTTGGCATTCCTTTTAGAATGTCTCCCGGTGCTTGTCTCCGTTTATCTCCCCTTTAGTTGCCGCCCTGTCACAGATTGGGGCCAGTTTCTCATTTATATTTTAGTGAACCTAATTTTGGTGTTTGAAGGTCAGTAGCAGAGAGACAACAACGTGATCGTGTGATCGTGCACAACTTACTTGACAGACGACTAATTGCGTATTCAAATGCGACGCAGTTTAAGAGAACAAGAAACGGTCTGCGATTTTATTATTTATATCTGCTGCCAGGGGAAACTAGGGGCACGTGCCCCAGACTTGGTAGAGGGCTCCAAAATAAGTTATACGGTTCCATGGGAGGAGGCCGTTCTATTTGGTTCGTCGTGAGAGATTAGTTGCAGTACTATCTAAGTCAGTATTTCGATACCTTTAACCCTTTTAGATTTTCATGCATTAGAAAAATATAGCAACAAATCACCTCATTACTTCCTGCTAACAGCGTTGCTCCCAGCAATAGAGAAGCAATGTTCGACACAGAAGGGGAACCTTCACAGCTATTGTTTATAACGATCTGCTGATGTGCATACATGGGCACCCATAGTAATTTTCCTAGAGGGGGGGGGGCAAACTTCAAAAATTTTTTCTAGAGGGAGGGCAAATTTCAAACTTTTTTAGTTCTATTTTTGCCATTGTTAACATCATGAGATATTAACCTAGAACTTTAGGGGGGCAAGTTCCCTACCTTGCCTCCCTTATGGGCGCCCATGTGTGCATATAATTCTATTTTCTAGCATTTCAAAAAAGTCTAGCTAAGATAATATCTCAGAATATTAGTTTCTTTAGTACATAGTATATGTGCATTCACCTAATTTATATACCCCCTCCCTTTTTTTTTTTTTTTCGTGAAAACGTCTTCAACTCAAAACCTTACATAATTTATCAGGGGTCGGTCCAGGAATATTTTCCAGGGTCCAATTTTTGTAAAAACTGCATATTTTTGTGATTTTCAATGCTTAATTTTGTGAATTTCAGCACTTATTTTTGTGAATTTTCAAACCAAATTTTAATAAAAGTCATTTTTTCTTTTTGTTAATTGATGAAACACATTAAAATGTAGGGTAAAATGTCAATGAAGGACATTTTTAATCGACTGTATTTTTGTGACGGGGTTCCATTTAAATCGATTGTAATTTTGTGAAAGAGCCACAAAACGGACCCAATTTTTGTTTGTATCGACCCTTGTCTCCCGCATATTCCGAGCTTTTGGTTAATGAAATCACGCTAAAAGTCGTTCCAGCTCCTCAAATTATTAAATATCTTTTTCCACATTACTTTCTAAGCATATTTACAATACCACCCCCCCCCAAATAAATAAATAAATAACAATAAAAGATAAAATAAAAAATAAAAATAACGTACTGGACTCTTAAAAATTTAAAATTTTCTGTCCGAGTCGAGGAAAAACACGAACATTGAGCTCAGAATGCTGTAAATTTAACAGGCTGCTAACATTAAATAAAGTGCCACGGGAAGAGAGGTTACAGAAAATAGAAAATGTGCAGTGCAATCAGTTTCATTGTAATGTACACTCATGTCCATAAATTAAGGATAATTCAGAATTACACAGAAATTGATCTCTAAAATAAAAATTTCACCTGTGGAATGATCACACACATCTTGAAGAAGAATATGCAAATTACAGGAAACCACCAGATGGCGTGGATGGTACGTCACAATGACGAGAGTGTAAGAGAGGGGTATATAAGGAATGGTGGCAAAGAAGTAAAATTGTTCACAAGCGCTGTGAAAGCCTTTCAGTGCAAAAACCGCATAGTTATGGCACAAAGGAGGCATTTGGATGATGTTTTAAGTGGCAGAATTATCGGACGACTAGAATGTGGACGTACCCAGCTGGAAGTATCCGAGGAACTTGGAATCGCCCAGAGTGTCATCTCCAGGCTTTGGCAAAGATTCCAAGATGATGCTAATGTGAGTAGACGTTACAGCACAGGTCGCCCCCGAGTTACAACGCCGAATGAGGACCGCTATTTGGCAGTTACTGCCAAAAGAAACAGACGGAGTACAGCATCAGACCTGTCTCGTCAGCTCTCTTCAGCTACCGGCACGACAGTTTCAAGGCAGACCGTGTACAAACGCTTAGGGCACATTGGTCTATATGCTCGTAGGCCTGTCAGATGTGTTCCACTTACCGCAACTCACTGTCGCCTGCGATTAACCTGGAGTAGAGAGCATGCATTGTGGACACCGCAACAGTGGTCTTGTGTGATGTTTTCCGACGAGTCCAGGTTTAGTTTGTAGTCTGATTCTCGCCGGACATTCATCTGGAGAGCGCCAGGTACCCGTTACCACCAAGAGAACACCATTGAAAGACACCGTTACGGTGGTGCAGGATGGCTCGTTTGGGGAGGAATTATTCTTGGTTCCAGAACTGACCTGCATGTTCAGAGTGTAACGATGACAGGCCACATCTATCGGGATGTCATTCTGGAACAACATGTACGTTTGTTTCGGGGTGCCATGTGTGCTGAATTTGTGTTTATGGATGACAACGCCCGTCCTCACCGTGCAAACAGTGTAGACGAATGCCTTCAATCGGAGGATATCACCCGTATGCATTGGCCAGCATACTCACCGGACTTGAATCCAATAGAGCATGTGTGGGATATGCTTGACCGACGAATTGCAGCCTGTCAACCCCCTCCCACCTGTCTACCGGAACTTCGGAGTGCATTGCTTGATGAGTGGTGTAATATTCCCCAAGGTCAGATTGATCATTTGATACTCAGCATGCCTAGGCGTTGTCAGGCCTGTATTGCATCGTCCGGGAGACATACTCCGTATTAACCATCCTACTAACCATGTTATACTGTTTTTTGTAAATAGGTTCTTTTTTGAAATTTGGTCAAGGGAGTAAAACTTGCAATTTTTATTAATTATGTCAAACATATAGCATCTTTTTTGCTCTTTACTTTTTGTTTAATAAATAGACTTTACAAATAAGTCAAATTTGTTTTGCTTCTTTCTCTTTCTTTGCCTGAACTTCATTATCCTTAATTTATGGACATGAGTGTATTTCAAACCTCGCAAGAGAAGAGGCTTTTTAACAAGGCATAAAATGATTGTTTTTTTTTTTTTTTTTTTTTTTTTTTTTACCTACAAACTAAACTTAAGAACATGTCATCACTAAATGACCATTAAGATTTTGTGAAAAATTGGAGTGATTTAAATGCCGAACGCGGCCCTTTTATCTCCCGTTAACTCAAAAATCAGCCACATCTGTGTTCACTTAAATAGACTAGGACCAGTTTTTCCCGCAAGCATATCGACTTTGTGAGAGAAGGGAGCTTTAAAAATTTTGTATGTAACATGATGTTTGATATTTCAAGTCTGTTGTTAATCTTTCGCTACCTGGTTGGGGGGAAAATACCGACAAAGAACTCGGGAGATGTCCAAGAGGGTTGGAGGGATTATTGAATGAGCTGCAAAGAATGGATTACAAAGAGCTAAGCTAAATAGGTAAATGATGTCTGTGTGTCAAGTTTGGTTAAGTTAAATGAATTTTACCAGCCGAATATCTGTATCTTGCAGTGAAATATTAACTTGTTTTGTGCATGAGTACAGGTAAGTAGTTTTCGTAATTTTTGTGTCAAATCGGTAAATTTTAAATAAAGATTGAGTATTAGTCTGGAGAAAATACTACAATGTACTGATCATTTGGTTTTTTTGTCAGGAATTCGTTAAGGAGAAGACATCCATTATAGTTGCGTTTTGAGGGGGAAAATGTAGTTTTGTTTAAATTAAAAATGATGCCTCTTCTTACTTATTGGAAAAACCCTTTGAAAATCAAAGTCGGCCGCTTCAGTTTTTGACCGTCAAATGTTTCTTGACAGTCAAGTCCTGCTAATGTCCAGTGGCTGTGGAGTTTTTTTTTTTTTTTTTTGTAGTGAACACATAGATTTGCAATTTCCAATCCTTCCAATGAACTTTGTTTTCGACGTTCACACAGACTCTACCGCTAAAAGCTGATTCGGTCCCCAGTGGTACTAGTGGCTGTGGAGTTGGTTTTATAAAAGGGGGGAAAAAGTAATCCCTTTTATCTATTTTATTAATTATATTTTTGCACTATTTACTTTTTGTTTTTAAGAGTTAAAAATAACTGATCTCAAATTTCATCCGTTTAATTACAGTATTTTTTCCATTGTTATAGAAGAAATATTTTATGATTTATTAATGACTGTCATTTTATCTCTCGCCCCCTTTATTGAAAATTGTCCGAAAAATGTGTCCCAAAAATGCGACATAAAAGAATAAATTGTTGAGTAATGAATTGTTTATTTTTTTTATATATGTCTTATCCTCCTGAATTCTGTATCCCTCAATAAACACTTATCTATTTAACTGTAACTGTGCTTGCGCACGCATTCTTTTTACTTCTTCTATACCTTTTTCACTTAGCATAAATACGGGTTAAGACCCCTTAGAAAGACCTCCACGGAGGGCACCCCAACCCATAGGCCTAGAGCCCACGCGTAGCTAATCTGTCGTAATCCCACAAACACAAACAAATCTACTTTTTCCCTTCTTGATGTTACCTTGTTATGTGATGTGCCTGTTTCTTCCGCTCTAATAATATGTTATTTTAAAATCCCACGTTTACTATGTTTGTGCCATAACTCTGCTAACATTTTTAAAAGGTTATGGACACCAGATGGATTAATTTATTTATCTGCTGATTTTTAACGTTCGTTTCAAGGCTGCATCATTCATCCTCAAAATGGCGACTGGAACTTCTCGAATTGAAACGCTGAATAAAGATAATTACGAAACATGGAAAATGCAAATGAAAGCGCTTTTAATAAAGAATGATGCCTGGATTTATGCATCAGGTTCAAAGCCTAAACCTGAAGTTTTGGAAAATGACGAAAAATCGCAAGAAGAGTTCGATACGTGGGTCTCCAAATGGACGAAAAAGCAAAAGCAGATATAATTCTATTTAAATCGCCATCTGAACTCGAACAAATAAAAAATTGTGACACTTCATCAGATGTCTTGAAAAAACTGGGAGAAATCTATCAGTCTAAAGGACCTGCTCGTAAAGCTGCGTGATGAAATCTTTAATTCAATATAAAATACCCGACTCGTCTAATGGAATTCACGACCATTTGAGAAAATTCTTCGACATAGTGGACAGACTTTCAGAAATGGATATCTAAATAGACGAAGACTTGCTGACTGTAATGCTGTTATATAGCCTCCCTTCTACTTTCGACAATTTCCGATGTGCTATGGAATCAAGAGATGAGCTTCCGAAGCCAGAAATACTCAGAATCAAATGCCAGGCGTAACGATGATAGACTAGCGGAAGACTCAGGTGCTTTCGTGGCTGCTCCTAGAAAACATGCGTCTAAAAATAAAAATTATGGAAAATACTCGGGCCAGCCGACTCATAAAATTAAGGATACATCAAGAATAACTTGTAAAAGGTATAAATGCATCGAGCACTGGGCTACCGAATGTGAAAGTGGAAAAAAGAATAATTTTAAACATAAGCCTAACAGCATGGATGCTTATCCACTCAGATGACTCGCCAATAGAGTTACCATGCGAAATACAGCAACCCTACGCGCCTAAAGCTCTCTCAACAATATCCAATAACGAAAAGCAAAATTTTTGGTGTGTTAAGATAGATACTAAAAATTATATAAGTTACTTCAGTTATCATCGACCCACTTTTGCATTTGCAAGGAAAGACCAGGAAACCCTCCTACTTCCAGTCGATGAAATAAATGTAAAGGAAGAATATAAGAAACAGAAAAAGGGGTGAGAGATAAAATGACATAGTCCATTAATATCGTTTTAATATGGCAATAATGAAACTAAAAAATTAGGGGGGTTCAGAGGGGTCTCCCTTGACGAAGCTCAAAGACCGAATTTATAGTTTATATATATATATATATATGTGAAACCTCTCTGAGCGGCCACCCACCGTACCGAGAATATTTGGCCGCTCGGAGGGGGTGGGCGCTCTCAAGAGTTTTATTTACTATTATAAGATAATTGCTATAATGCGTAATATAAACAAGTCTGGCACATATTCCTTATTTAAAATGAAATATAAAACTTATCTAAGGAGAAAATAGTACTTTATTTAATGCTTTCTTGCATTTTTTTGAAAAAATGATACAATTTGTGTCCGTTTTAAGTTTTTACTTTTCTTTGAAACAACCATTTTTTCTAGTTTGTTTTTTACTTTAAAAATCGGATCTCTAACTGGTTAGTTTGTAACCGCTTCGGAATTTTCGATAATTTCATCGATTTTCCCTAAAGTCGCTTGTGTTGAAAGTTTAGCTTGCTCGCCATTACAAACATCGAGAAATTCCTCGTCAGACACGGAATTAGCCCCTGAAAGGGGGACAAAAATTCATTTGTAGGACAATTTCAATACCTGATTGTCCAAGTGATTACCCATCTTAAGGGCGTGGGGAGAATACAAAAGAGACATAACAGATTCAATTCCATGTATTCCTGGGACTTATATTCGACATAAACCTGACCTTGAGTTTTTCCGCTCAAAATTACAGTATGGAGTGAGTAAAATTTCCTGAAAAATGAGATGGGCGATGAGGTGGCCGTTTAAGGGGGTCGGGTGGTCGCTGATAGAGGTTATTTTAACATCAAGTCTATGAGTCAAAAAATCCGTGCCATGAAAAATTGGCCGTTTAGAGGGGTGACCGCTCGGAGAGGTTTCACTATATATATATATATATATATATATATATATATATATATATATATATGCATGTGTGTGTACGGGCACGCATACATGGACTTTCATTTAACCCATTTATGCCTAGCGTCCCTTTTTGGGACGGCATTTTCGCTATTAGTCGAAAACGTTATTTATTTTTCCCAGCCTTTATTCATGAGTATTGAGCCTCAGCTCCGCACAATATTTTAACATGACCCAGTAGGATGTTGATATTTTGATTTTTATGCAAAATGATTTTAAAATAAATCATTCCTTGTTCAAGAAGTTGACATCAGAAATTTATCTATTATTTCTGTTATCAGTAAAAATCGAAGAAAGTCGCAAAAAATATCAAGGCACAAATGGGTTAAAATGACTTTTGCCCCCCCAGTTTCAAAGCCCAAGTTACGCCCATGCCAGACCCCCTCTTGCTTTCTCCTCTTCTTCAGTCGCGGCGACCCCGAGTCACTCCAGATTTTTTTTTTAAGTGATCAGCATCGTGACCTTGACCAATGTCATAGGTTCAATGAGCGCTCGGAGCTAGTCATTGAGAAATAGAATAATTCTTCTAATGTCTACATTGAAAGTGAATGGCAGCAGGATTTTCGGTGATTATTCCTCCGTGGTCAACCCGATTGGTTTGATTTCAGATTTATACCTTGCCACCATGGGTACCTATAGCCATGCCAAATTTGAACTGAATCGGTCAAGCGGTTTAGGTGGAGAACCGTTACATTGAAACGCCCGAATGTAGTGTAAGACCTTCGCTCACCTCGCTCAGCTCAGTAATAAATATAGTTCATTTTTTTAAATCTGATATTGTAAAAAAATTATCATTCCAAGCATGACGCAATTTTTTTCATAAATATTGTAAAACTAATTTAAAAATAATGTTATATACGTTAAATAATGAAACTTTGCATTGTAGCACAACCAGTTCAAAAGGCATTCAAAAGACTTCTTTTGAATTGCCTTTTGAGCGTCTTTTGAGCTCATTGTGCTACTGTGTGTTGCATGTAAATTGGTTTATTTAATATTTAAAATTGCGATTAGTTAACATTAAGGTTTAGCTATTTCTTTCTAACATAGGAGATAAATTTGAAACTTGCCAAAAATTGCACAAAGCATTAAAAAAAAATTGAAACTGCAGTATCGAAAAAAAATCATTTTTAGGTATGAGGACGTGTCCTGGAGTACCTCCATATTAAATTTGGCAGGTTTAGGACCATCACTCTCCGCGATACCTGAAAACACACACGCACACACACACTAGCATCATAAACAACCTTCCACTGCCATCGTTGCAAACACGTATTCGTGAAAAACTCCTTTTATATCCCAGGGGAGGCTCTGGGTTGAAATTTTGGTGAGGGAGTTGACATTGAACTTCTTAGACAAGGCTATGCTTTTTTCAAATTGCACATTGAATGTGTGAAATCGTGAAGTATAAAAATCTCAATCAAGATTTCGGGTAAGGGCTATGGCCTTCTTTGCCTCCCCACTGGAGCCACCTTTGATATGTCCATAATGGCTTTAACTTGTCGATATTTCAATTTACCACAATCCACTGAAACATAAGGCTCAAATGAGGAGTATTCGTGTCAGTACCCCAGCAGCTATGAAATAGCCTTTCCTCAACAGATACGAAAGCAGAAACTTTAAAACCATGATAATCACGGTAAGATTTTGCTTGAAATCGCATGCAAAAAGTAAAACAAGCACTCCATGGAACTCCATGGCATCCTCAAGAAATTCAACCAGGAGTTTCAATTGAACTGTGGTTTCGTAAGGGTAAGTCCACAATGTTAAAAATAAATTGCGTCTGACCAAGGCCATCGTGATTCTACCGGGCCTGCTTGTGCTCTCCTATGAGTCATCGAAAGAGGCCTACGGATGCTCACTTATTGGTTCCAGCACTTAGATACGTCATCTATAGGCCGAATCTAACCAATGAGGAAACGTCCGCCGGATCTGCACAAGCAGGCACAAGCAGCTCGGTCAGACGCAGTTTATTTTTAACATTGTACTACAGTGAACTTACTACTTGACTTACGCGAGGGATGCGACTGAAGACCCCTCTCGTTTAGAAATAGGGCATACGTACGACTTTATAATGAACACACACACAATTATTTTAGACTCATACAAGCACATCCAAAACAGTTTTAAACCGTTCCCTCACTATGTACTACCATTTCCCACAAGAAATAAAGAATAAGTACTGTATTCAAAAAGCAGTGTTATTGAACTTATTTCTGTACAGCATTGCAAATGTACAAAATTAATGATCATTAGGAGATATATATATATATATATATATATATATATAAAGTACAGTGTTGTGCTTACAGTATGCAATAATAATAATGAAGTGCAGCACTTTTATAATAATACTGTACTGTGCAGTAGTAATTATTATTCTACTTTACTGTAATAATAATAATTACTCTAATGTAAGACATAGTACTGTAATAATAATCATAACTGTACTGTATTTACTGTACTGAACAGAATTATATTGTACTGTACCCACGTACTCAGACCACCACACATCTGTTGGCGCTTGTTACTGTTAGCGAAAATTCTTATGTTGTTTGAGAATTGTTCGCGTTAGATGCCAGATATGTTACACGTAAAAAGTCATTCAGGGTATTTCTCGAACGATCGCTAACTTCAAAAATAAATTACTGAAAACGGTGATTGATAGAAACATGATAAGCTTATCAAAATAGTCTTAAGAATTTGATATAGAAGCCACAGAATTTTAGTTACAAATTGCGCAGATAGATGACGCTGCAAGCTGTAAGGCGTATCTAAGGTAATCCTCGTTTTCACACATACAACTGCGCTCTTGGCCACAACTTACAGTTTGGATTGTAATCTCTTGCAAGGGGGTCGTTGGACCTTTTTTTTGTCGAGAAACGATTGATGTATTGGACTTTGAACATTTGACACCACTCAATAACCGTTCGATGATCGACGGGGTATGGCATGCTTTATACAAGATGGAGCTAGCCCACACTTAACACTAGATGTTTTTGACTTTTTGAAAAAATAGTTCGATTATAAAGTTGAACTATTCGACAGTTATGGGATAATGCAAGAATTGCTTCTGTATTCTCTTGATCTCACTCCCCAGCAAACACACACAGGTTCTCTGAACGTCTATTGACGTTCAGAAGACGTTTTCTGAATGTTAAGAGACGTTCAAAGAACCTTTGTGTGTTTCTGGGTCACTTCCAAAACACCCGATTTTTTTCCCTAGCTATGACCCTGAAGCGTATTGTGGAAAAAAGGCCGATGCAATCGATTGTGTTGTGATTTCTCTCGGTGTCTGAGCTCCCTTTCTGGCATCCGTATTACCGCTCACCGCACCATCTATCGGTGAAATTTGTAACTAAAATGTTGTGGCTTCAGTATTAAATTCTTACGTATTTTTTAATCAACATACCACTTGTTTCATGCTTCTATCAATCACCGTTTTTGACTTATTCATTTTCATAATTAGGAGTTTGTCGTAAGACACCTTTCAGATCGCGTTATAGCGCGAAATCTACTGTACAGTAAATTCTGATACACCCTGTACATGAGAATTTTAGGATCGAGTAAAATTCGAGTATACTCAACATCCCTCTGCGCACGTAAAACACACATTTTACAAACAAAGAACAATTGTTTCTCCTTCCCAAGTTAAAGATCTCTCCGCCCAAAGTAAAGAGTACTGAGCGACAGTTTAATCCAGCCGAAGATTAAGATCTTTTAGAAGAATAAAAGAGGGAAATTTTTCTCGTTTGGAGAATGGCAACAGGAAAAAATACCTTTTGATTTTTTTCTTTCCTCTTCTTGTTGCGATGTTGTAGATTTATGTTAAAGTATAAGTAAATAAGAATATTTAAAAGATAATTATTTTTTTTTTCATCGAAGCGTCTAAGTATGTAATCGAGTTAAGCTTCCAATGAACCTGCTATATCATCATCGTCAATGAAGAAATCAGCAAGTAATCCTCTGATGAATACATATTAAAGCTCTGGGGAAAAAAAAGAAATTTTGTCGGAAACTTCATGGGTCTTTTTTTTTTTTAATATTTAATTCTTCGTTAAACTTTGATATTTTTACAAAGCAAACTTTAGCTTATCTATCATTTAGTTTGTGTTTTTTGTTAAACACACAAACACATGCATCAAAGCTTATCACTGAAATAGATAAATTACATAATGGACGAAAAAAAAATGTAACTGAAACAGTTTCATATTTAAAATACGCACTAAAATTCTGTGTATTAAAAGTGTTTCATAATCCATGGTTTGTCCTTATTTTTCTTCCTCATTCCAGTAAATTGGAAAGTGCATTATTAGTCATGAGTGCGTGGTATTTTTCTTTCTTCTTCCATAAACATTTCTTTATAATCGAAATCTACATTAAAATTGCTTACTAAAATTGTTTAACAATCTTTATCAAGCATATTTTAAAGTATATTCAACCTTTATAAATACTATCATAACATGAATCATAATATATGAGTGTACCGTGTTTGTCTTCCTTGTTCCATAAAACAATTCTTTGAAATTGAAATCTACATTAAAATCTCCTACTAAAACTGTTTTGCAATCTTCGTGAGGCACATTCTAACTGTACTGCGTCCATTTGGTGTAGTGAATCCAGGATCACTCTATCACAACTTCGACGAATTCTTGAAACCAAGCACACAAGTCTGAAAATAAATGTGTTCCGAATGCGAGATAATAATTATTCAATATCGATGTATGCTTTTCAGAGATTTTGCGTTATTTCTGGTCATGATTTTTTTTTTCATTTAACGTTATTTGGTATTATTATTTGGTATCGTTGTTTATATGGTTTTGGTGGTTGATTAAAAAAATAAAATGTTTATAAACTTTTTTAATTTGCACCTCAGCAATTGTGCATTGTGTGTTAATTTGCACCTCAGAGCTCCACTCTGCTTGCTTTCCGAACATGTACCATCTATAGTCTGTTCGCCGAGTCGAGAGAACGAAACTAAATAATGGCACATGTAAACTGGCGAAGAGTAAGCACCTGGCATTTTGCCAAAGCGCCAAACACAGTATGAATTTCTGCTTTCTTCCATTTACGCTGTTAGGCGCATTTAACCTTTCTTAATTCCAAACTAGAGATTGGGGAAAAAATATGTAATTCTTTGGTAACCCGTTTGTTTACTTTCGTTCTCTCGTTTCCGCGAACAGACTATAAGTAAAGTGTTGTAATCATAAAAACAATTCGACTGAGATTTTGATATATTGATACGTTTTGAGGTCTAAATTCATCTATATTATTTTTAAGGAGATGCATGTATGTAGGAGTGCGTGTGTTTGTATGTGAGTGAACACGATAGCTTCTAAATAGTGCATTCGAGTGAGATAAAATTTGATAACGTGTATCATAGACCAATCGGTGACCGGTATACCTTATTTTTCTTCCTCAACCAATATGACCGGTATCGTACATGAGAACTTCGCCCTTTGTGTGAAACGAGTTCTCTTCCGCCATTTTGGTGACGACAGAATCATCAGCCAGCAATACCGGTCATATTGGTTGAGGAAGAAAAATAAGGTATCGATTTTGGTGTGTATAAGACTCCCATGCTTATTTAAGGGCTGCAGAAAGCCATTCATTTGCTATGGAATAAAAACGGAAACTCTTGAAGGGACCGTCTAAATGCTAGGTTCGATTGAGCTCAAATTGGATACGCATATTATAAATCACACATAACCTGCATAGATTTTGGTGAGTGTATAGCTGATAGTTTATTCACAGAGTTGATAAGAATAATTCTTGACGGCCTATAGACGCACATCATTAATAGTGAACTAGTGCCAAAATGGTGCATTCAAATAAGTTGAAGCTGGTTATGTACAGGGTGTAAATAATTAAACTTGAAAAACAATGCAGCTGAATTGCATGAAAACGGAGTAATAGCATACTGAAATGATGGGAATTTTATCGAGGAGAAAACAAACAAACAATGAATTTCAAAAACTACCCCCAGGTGGCGTATCAGAGGTTCATTGAGAACATATAAATAATCTACAACAGTTTACAAAACATGCTCGATAGGATGTCCACCGTCGTCTGATACCATCTGGAAGCGTAAAATCGCATGTTCCGACTGCGCTCCTTCCTGCATCGCCCTTTGTGTGAAACGAGTTCTCTTCCGCCATTTTGGTGACGACAGAATCATCAGCCAGCAATTTCCTACAGCTTGGCACTTCCTGGATCCCCCGACTTGAATCCTTGCGACTTTTGGCTGTGGGGATACCTCGAGGTCTTGGTCTACCGTGATCCCATCCCATCTCTCTCCGACCTAGCATAGAACGCCGTGTGAAGTAACATTCCCCAGTTCATGCTGCTTTCAACAGTCGGAACATGCGATTTTACGCTTCCAAATGGTATCAGACGACGGTGGACATCCTATCGAGAGCATGTTTCGTAAACTTTTGTAGATTAGCTATATGATCTCAATAAAGCTATGATACGCCATCTAGGGGTGGTTTTCGAAACTCATTGTTTTTTTTTCCCTCGATAAAATTCCCATCGTTTCAGTATGCCATTACCCCATTTTCATGCAATTCCACTGCTTAGTTTTTGCTACAGACTGCTCGTACATTTTAAGTTTAGTTATGGACACCCTGTACATTGTGACTCACCGTCACACAACTCGTATAGATTTCGATATGTCTAGGGCTCATAGTTTTTGTACAGTGCTACAAAAAAGATTTCCACTGCATTACGGTCTATAGACTCAAATTCTTGCAAGTGCGTCGCGTGAGGCCATCGTGATTCTACGGGGCCTGCTTGTGCACTCCAAAAGAGGCCTACTGACGTTTCCTCATTGGTTAGATCCGGCCATTAGATGACGTATCTAAGTGCTGGAACCAATAAGTGAGCATCCGTAGACCTCTCTGGATGACTCATCGGAGTACACAACCAGGCCCGGTAGAATCATGATGGCCCCGGCTCGCGCCTGTATGGTGCATTTGAATGGGCTCAAATTAGGTACGCATATTAATGATCACGGTCTTACGATAAACACTTTGGTTGTGTGTAGGGATTACAATTTTTTTACAGGGCTACAAAAAATACTCTTGGATATTTTGGCCTATACACTCAAATTATTTTAAGTGCGCTAGCATTTGAGCACTGCATACGATTGAGTTGAATAGAATTTATTTAAACGCTTGGTTAAGAAAGTAGAGATAAGTCACACCAGATTTTTTTAACTGTTGTCGAACTTTTAACCCTTTGAGGCGCAACCCTTTCCCAATGCTGAAAAAAGGGCAGCCGTTGCCATCGCTCGACTTAACTATCAGCAAGATGGCGGACGATCGAAACGTTCATGGCGTGCCACAGATCTAGAGATCCTTTTTTGGCGACAGCTGGCTGTGCCCGGCACAGCGTCAGCGTCAGAAAAGGGTCTCTAGATCTGTGGCACAAGATGAACGTTTCGATCGTCCGCCATCTTGCTGGTAGTTAAGTCGAGCGATGGCAACGGCTGCCCTTTTTTTTCAGCATTGGTCAATCTATCCAGCTGTTCTTCGCATTCTTCCACTTTTCAGCAGATGTCAGTGCTGTTAAAAAGAATCGTGACCATTTTTTGACGGGAAATGACGTGCTAAAAAGTAAAGGATTCTCATGGAGCTGTGTCACCCACAACTATTTTTTATAGAAATCAAATCTATTCTTCGTGACTGGCAGCAGTCAAAACGTCAGAGTTGGGTGTTCCCAGAGCGGGATCACTGCGCCTTAAAGGGTTAAAGGTGCTCTACACGCAAAAATCTTATATCATAGATTTGAAATAATTTTAAAAAGCATAACGATTTCAACAAGTTTATGTGAACGCTCACGACGGCCTGAATAATAGTACAAATTATTCGCCAATAACTCTTGCTGTAGTACCGGTCTTTTCCGTGACCGAAACGCCACTTTCATACTTTATTCCCTATTATATTTAAACGCTAGGGAGTTAGATTCGACTGAAATCCTACTTTATGGTGAGCGTAGAAACCCATGTACCAGCATTAGCTGGAAAGAGGTTACAGTACATTAGTATAAAACGCTCCAGTATGAAAGTGTAATCTACGAAAATAATGTTGAAGAATCAAGTGTTTGACTGACTGAAATTGAACTTTATCATTTTTTCCGGAGGATCATTTCTGGGATTCAAACGATAACTCATACTGATATCAGGGATTTTAATGCATGTATTGAAACATATATACTTTCAAGCCTTTTTTAAGCTGTCACGAGTTTATTAAAATATCTGATTCGCGTAAATTTTACTCAAAAAGCAAAGCCGTACTTTGTTACTGTTTGAAACATGTAACAAACGTTAATGTTTAAAATGTTGTTAATGTTTAAAAGCATTTCTACTGTTTATAAGCATTTTCACTTTCCGAAAATGTATCACGTAAGAAAAGTATTGCAATCGTGAAAAGAAATTGACATGTTTTGAATTGATTGTTTATGTGAGAAATTGATTGTTTATGTATTTACGCGTTTTGAGGCCTTCTGAATTCATTTATGCTCAGTGGCGTACCCAGGATTTTCTTTCGAGGGGAAGGAGGTCCCTTTTCCCTTGTCTGTTTTTCGCATTTCGTGGAGTCTGGACCCCTAAACCCTCCTCCTTGGCTACGCCACCGTTTAAGCTATTTTTGCATAAACGTGTGGTCGCGCAGCCACACTGTTTCAGTTCTTAATCTCTGTGGCACTGGATAGGCGATTCGATCGAATTACAGCAGTTCGTGGCAGTTCTTGGAAATTAAATGGATCGATGGCAACGTGTGCACTTTTTCAGCATTGGGAACATTTAACCCAATTTTTCTGCTACTGGCTGCGAAAGCACCGAAATGAAGTGGTTTCACGGTGCAACCACCGCGCTTTAAAGGGTTAACTGAGAAATATTACAGCCAACAGTACATGACGGAATGTTGGAAACAAGTCTGGAAAAGAAAAAGTAAAAATGGTAAAAATGTAAAGAGACCTCAAACACTAACTTTCACCCTCGTTAAGTTTTCATTTAAACCTCTCTGCCATTGTTAGAGTATACACACCACAACTTACTTATTTAAAACCATTTTTCATACAAACACGTACTAATTGCATTCTGAAACACCTTCCTCTCTCCCCTTCCTCCCCCTTTCATGTGTGCTCTGGGATTTATAACTTTAAATTAACTCTTTTAACTTTCTCTGGAGATTTTAAAATCTTGCCTTGCCACCGTATTCCCTCCCCCCGCACCTACTCTTTGCTTTTGTCTCGAGAACGTATTTTCTCCCATGATGCATTGTTTCTCGGAGTGTCCCCCCTTCCCCCTCCCTCACCTCTCGTGTGTTATGTGCCGAATTCGTTTTGTCACTGAAAATAACCATTCTCATGGAATTCAGATGTCGTAAGGTGCGTGGTTAATTCGTGCGAGTGAATTAGGCATCTTTGAGCTCCACTTAAACCGACTGTGGACCGAAAATTGCTTTTCCTCAACGTAAAAAAAAAAATCTACTTAAATAAAATTAGAATTTTTTTCTATTCATTACTTGGAATTCGAAAATTTTGCAATATCTATCCGCTTCAAGTATTTCGAAACCCAGTTCGACCGCCAGAAAAAAAAAAAAAAAAAAAAAAAAAGGTTGTCTGCCTTTCTGTTCATGATGATTTTTTGATCGCTTATTACGTAAAAATGACTGAAGCGAATGAGATGAAATTGGGTAACGTGATAGATGATCACTCATTTTGAGTTATGCGCATCGATTTTTTTTTCAAATTTTGATTCGATTTTGAGATTTCCCGAATTATTTTTTTCAAACTGCGTAAATTTTTGTTCGCGCATCGGGTAATAATGACTTAAGCGAGTGAAGTGAAATTTGGTGATATGGTAGATAGTTACTCAATTTAAATTATATGCACTGATTTTTAAAAAAATTGGATTTGATTTTTATCAGATTTTTCGAAAATCATTTCAAGATAAGTAAATTTTTGCTCGCGCATCACACAAATAGCGACTTAAGAGAATAAAACAAAGTTTAGTGACATTATAGGCAGCCCTATAACATAAACTATACTAGTCGATTTTTTTAAAATTTGGATTAGATTTTAAGATTTTGTGAAAATTTATTCAAAATATGTAAATATTTTTTTGTCCACCACATATAAACCACTGAAGAGAGTGAAATGAAATTTAGCATCATCGTAAGTGGCCACATAAACTATAGGCGTCGAAGTATTTCAAAATTTCTTATAAATTTCGAAATTTTGTGAAAATTGTGTATACGTTTTTTCTCACACTCCTCAAAAACGATTTAAGAGACTAGAATGAAATTTAATAACATGATCAGCAAACGACGGAAACTATAAATATCGAAGTTTATTTTTTATTAATTTGAAATTCCCTTTTTTTGGATGGGGGATCATTTTAAAGCTCCTGCGGGTAATATATTAGTTGGCTATTTGCAAAAAATGTCATACATTTTTTTAAAGATTTTATGCTGTGTTAGGATTTATGAGAATTAAGATTTTCTTGAGGCATAATATCTAGAGTGAATGTAACAAAATTTAGTTACGTTTGACGAGTGACCTCTTTAAAATAACAGCAATATGTCTGTTCGAAATCTATTTAGTTAGTAATAACAACTAGCTACGAATGCAAATTTACAGCTTCAAGCTTGGACACAGTTTATACAATTTTTCCAACCCTGTGCCTGCTTTTATCTTGAGTCTTTATTTCTCTATCTCAGACCATTGACATAAACTTTTATTTTCCATGAAAAATGATCCTGAAAATTTAGGGTTTATGTTTCATCAAATGCGTTCATTTTTTCATGAATCAAAGATCCATTATCTTTCCTCCTTTTTCTTAACCTGCACTTGCTCAAAGAAATAATATTCCTTGCATTTTCCCTGCATCATTTACGACAAATATCATATTTTCATGATGGCTCGCCGAGGGGGGGGATAGGGGGGAGAATTGCTCCCGCTGTCGAGCTTTATAGGTGGGAGCCCGTAATGTGATGGAAATTTTATCATGTATAGGGTTTTGTGTATGAGGCTTACAGTACATTTAAAGTGTACTAATTCTATACCGTTTAAAAAAATCTACTTATATAATACGCTAACGTATGCGTTACCAAAATCGACGCTATTTCTACGCTGCGAATGGCAACAACTAGATGTATTATCGTAATAATAATAACGCATGTGCAAAAATCCAAATGAACAGTTCAATGACGTCCAATGGAACAAGCATACGCGTTACTTACGTACGTTACGCAGTAGCTAGATTACAAAATAACAATAATGGATAAGTGAAAATCTTTCGGATCTTTCCTCAGCTTTAAAATATCTAGTTTACAATACATGGTGCATTTATCGCTCAATTAAAAAATGATACCATGCAGTGGACAAAAGCACATTTTAGGCATTTTTTGTTGCTTTCATATTATTGGAACTGGGCATACGTATTAAATACATTAAATACATTAAATAAATTACAACCCTACTATATAAACATAAAAACATCAAGTTGCTAACTTTGGCACAACACTGGTGTTATTCAAAGAGAAAAGTACCTATTGGCGAAGCCAAGGAGCTTATGATGGAAGGCACCACACTGATTACTAATTTGAGGAAGCTCGCAGTTAGTCGCAGTATTAAGAAGTATTAAAATTAAGTCGCTCGCAGTATTAAGAAGTATTTCTGTAGGAATTAGAGATGAGTTCAGGCTCATTTTTTGAAGCCCGAGCCCGAGCAATATTATTTAAGTCGGAGCCCGAGCCCAAAATTTCCGCTAAAGATAAATAAATTTCAATTACTTCATTGATAGAATACGATAAATTTTGCCGTTTGTGCAAATTAAAGACAAATATAGTTGCGAACTCTTAATGCACTTTCTAATTCTTTATATCCATGTTTACCAAATAATAACAATAACGTTTCAATTTTTATTAAAAATTCCGTTTAGTAGTCACATCAGTCTCAAACATTCGTGTGTACTTAAATATATTATATACAGAAAAATACACGTCATAAATCTCATATAGTGACATTAAAAAATGTTAGATTTAAAACACGTCCAGAAAAGAGATTTTGCATAATAAATTTAAGAAATTTGCATATAAAAATTTAGTTGGTGGTAACAAAATTACTTTAAAAAAAATATTTTATGATACGATATGAATATATACATTGCTAGCATTTTACTAAAACCAGCAAATAATGAGGCCAAAGTTTTGAATGAACAGCATTTTAACAGACATTACACAAATGAAATAGCACAACACACCATTTAGTAAATTATGTGAAAAAGCTAGCTTTTTACCCATCCATTATTTTGTTGCAAGTCCTAGCATCCCACCAGTACGTTCATTTTTTCGATGAATCACTTTTTAAAATCAATTTCAAGGAGTATGCTCAATAAAGGAGACATTTTTACAGTGCCCGAGCCCGGTTCGGGCCCGGGCTCGGGCTTGGGCTGAGCCCGTCTCATCTCTAGTAGGAATGTGTACAGCATGTTTCACAATGTATCACCCAATATAGAATTTTAATAGTCATTTTATGAATGGAAATGTCACCAATTATGCCTTTCTGTATATTTTGCAATATCAGTACTTGGCATGGACACCATCGGCTTTTATGAAGACACCCGAAATTTGTAGTAACCCTAACCTAAATAAATTGAATAGCAAATACCGTTAAAGGAAAGAAACTTGATTTTCGTCTATTTGAAATGAATCCAATAATTTGGTCAACACTCCACCAATCTTAAAACAAACCATCAAGACGAAGCTGTCTGCCTTGGCGGTATGAGAATAAACGATTAAAGAATTTTTTGGGAGGTGAGGGGTGGGGGTTGAGGGGAACAGAGGCCTCACTCAACCTCCTGAAACCTAGGGCTCAAACTTGCTCTAAGACCAAAAAATCCTGTCTCGGTCTTGTTCTCATGCATTTCTTTCCTAAATTCTACTAAACTGTCTTTTTTTTCCTTTTAATTTCTTAACATATCGTATAATTAACGTCTCTCCCTACGGAAGATTACAAAAATGTTTTGTGGATCTAAGGGCAGATGGTAATAAAAAATAGCCCTTCATTTATTTTAACCCGTTGTCTTCCCTTTGTTGCAAAAGACGCTCCTGAAAAAGGTGGCAGAAATTAACTCTATGACCATGCGTTGCTTCCCGGCTTGGGTGACTCAATTCATTGATGAATTCCACCTACAATATTTAATAAATGTATAGTCAGAGGGTTAAAAAAATAGTGTCTTCTTTATTTTAACCCGATAGCTTCCCTTCGTTACAGAAGACGGGTAAAGGCAAAGATTACAGCATTGGGTGGTAAAGATTACGACAAATATCATATTTTCTTCCTCAAATTCTTCTGAAATGTCCCTTTTTAAACATACCTTCTAATTATTAACGTCATTGCCTATGGAATATTCCAATAATATTTCGTGAATGCAGTTGAAAAAAAAAAAGTGTTTCACACATTTGCTTCCCTTCGTTGCTTCGTGGCCAGCAGGTGGGAAAGAATATCTCTGTTCCAATTCGTTGCATTCTTTTTTAATCCTCATCCTATAGATTACTAAAATATTGTTGGGGAAAGCACTCGAAAAAATAGCCGTACATTTACTGGAAATTGTATGGGAACTCTCCATTTATGTTTGATTGCATGACTGCTTTCGTATAACGGGTCATTTTTTCTTAGATACGAAATTCATTTTGGAATTTAATGGAATGAAATCTCTTAAACATACAGAAATAGTGTTTATGTCCTAGAGTTTAGACCACATATGGGCAATCATCGGCATGCGGGCCGCATGTGGCCCGCCACGGCTTTTGATGCGGCCCGCGAAATAATCAAAACCGTGTGTAAAACCTATATGAACCATTCAAAATCCCATATAAATTCCAATTATGCGGCTCGCAACTTCTCTAACATCCTGAAGTATGGCCCGCGACTTCGCTAACATCATAAAATTTGGCCCGCAGCATCATAAAATTTGGCCCGATCACTCATGGGGAGCTTCAAAATAACAATCAGTCCTGTCTCCCATGAATAGTGGCAATATTCTTCTTAGGTAGATAATCGAAAAGTTCTTATACCGATATGACAAATTCCTGAATCTTGATATCGATTGTGTTGTATAGTGATCTCGTTTGTAACTGACTTTACGTTAGCACTTTTCTTTGTCTGTTTTTCCACGGTCTTTCTGCATTCGAGAAACAAGTAAAATTAAACTTGAAGACACGATGAAAATTAATACCCGTTTAGTAATAATAAATCATCTGCATTAAATTTCCCTTTTATAGTCTAATTTGGATGAACAGCCTAACTATAAAATGTGTTTTAAACCATTATAACAATGGGGAATTGAAAATTAAGAAATTCAGTGAGCTTAAAAAGTGAAGTCTGGAGATTCGTCCCTGGTCATTTCATATAATATTTCATTTTAAATTTTCGGTATTATAAATACTAACTAAATATCAACATTGAAAGACAAATAAAAGTTAAGTTTTAAAATACACGTATTGCTCCTTTTGCATGTAAAATAAACAAACAGAAAAGTGAATACAACAAAATTATGCATTAAATTTGATTTTGATTATGTTTCATGTAAATATACGAAAAAAAGTTTGTCTTGAATTTCTTTTATGATTCTCAAGCGCTCAAATACTTTAAACACGAGTTGTATTAATATACAGGGTTTCCCCCAAAAAAAGGTGGCAACATTATTGAATTCTTTATCTATTAAAGATAAGTGGACAATGCAAATTGAAGAAATGGGTAAAATATAAAGTAGCAAAAAAGACAAAAAAAAATTCTTTCGATAATTTTTCTAAAATTTACACTTTTTAAATTCGTATGCGCCCCCCGTACAAACATAATTTAAAATATCTCTCAAAAAACTGGTGTTTAAAACATAAAATAATAAAAATCTTTGTAAAGTAACACCATGAAGGTTAACCGAACGGCCATACAGCTGTTTCGAGAAAAACTTTTCGCTCTATTGAACCGAGTTCCCCGTTCCTGGGTTCAAATGACTATTTCTACTGACGAACAGCAAAAGGTTTTTGCTCGAAACAGCTGTATGGCCACTCAAGTAACCTTCATGATGTTACTTTACAAAGTTTTTATTATTTTACAACCCAATTAGTAAAATGTGTCCCGTGCACTAATGAGGTGCTCTACAAAATTTGAAAATTGCATCCTAAAAAGCGTCAAAGATATGAAAATAAATGTACGCTGAATTAAACCAAGTTTCAATAGCTCTCGAAAGGAAGAAATAATGTTGGATGATCACTTTTCAGGGGTATTACAAAAATAACGAAATAAAATACTTTTTGCTCTCTGGCACTAAGCTTTACTTACAAATTCGTGTATAGCCCCTGACCATATTTTTTATAGGATATGTCCGTGACGTTTTACGGTGAAAGGCTGAAAATTTGTACATCACCTCATTAGCATGTGCTGAACATATTTTATTTATGGAAATTTTTCTGAACGGGGGGGTCGTGTACAAATTTACAAAGTGTAACTTTTTGAAAATTCAAAAAAGTAAATTTTCCTAAAGAGGTAACCCTTTTCCTACCTTATTTTTAACAATTTTTCCAATTTACGTTGCCAGCTTATTTCTAATAGTTAAAGAAATAAAGCGTGTTACCACCTTTTTCAGACACCCTGTGTATGCAGTGGTGGCCAAAATTGAGGACACTTTTGGAAACTTTTTTTTTTTGTTTGTTTTCTAAGTTCGTATGCATCTGAAAAATGTTATGCTTCACAAAATGCAAACTCTTTTAGATCATTTTAAAGATAATTTAATACTGATTTAAATACAAAAAACAAAATTACAATACTTGCAATACAAAATAAGTTGAACGGCAATAATTATTGAGAGGCATTAGATATTGAAGATTGCGGTGAGATATCAGCAGTTTGTAGGGTTGCCTTAACTTTTAATTACAGCTTCACATCGATGTTTTATTGAGCTGACGAGAGTTTTAAGCTCAGAAAAATAACAGTGATTGACTTGGAAAGTTAGAAATTACAATCCCCTTCATCACTGTATTTGTTTTTCAGATTAAAGTAATAATATCTTTTATTATATTGCACATATTTATAAATTTAGTTTTGTGTATTGAAGTCAGTACTGAATTCTCTTTAAAATGATACACGAGTTTGCATTTTATGAAACGTAGCACTTCCTATAATCACACAAAGTTAAAAAAAAACCTAAACATTTCCAAAAGTGTCCACAATTTTGGCCACCACTGTTTATAGATAAATAAGTATTAGATGTGTCGGAAAGTAATATCGCTTTTTTAATTAATTTAAACGAATAAATTTCCAACAAGTTTTAATTACAAGCGAGCTAAGGCAAAATATAGGATTCATACTTGTTACATTTTAAAATAAGAATTTGATTTCATTTTTCCCATCACGAATGATGACCACATTCCCCCCTTTCTTCATTATTAATCTCCTTAGAGGACGCGTTTAAAAATATCTCGAGACTGAATTTTTGGCATTCGTGAATGCTACATTTTACAGTAAGAATTTTATGGATATCCCTCATTTTTTTAGATATAGAGAGATATATGAAACTAGAAAATTTTGCCCCTCTTCCACCATCTGCCTTAAGTTACGAATTTTGGAAAAAAGCTGTCTAATCTAGCATCTATGTTAAAGAACTCACATGCATTCCAAATTTCGTATTGTTAGCTCCTGTGAAATACCGACTTACGACAGAACGACATTACTTTCCGATAAAACTAAAATTATGTATTCCATGCAAGAATTTAACGTTTATCCTTTTTTTTATTGTTTTATTAATTATTTGTATACAAATAAACGTGCCATACAGTTTCAGCCTTTCTTGCGGCAGACACAAAAATACTTGTGCCCGTAAAAAAATATTGATTTTTCAATTATTGTGCTTCTTCCAGCATTTTGTTTTGAGGACTTATTTTCCCTAAGCACCGAGTCACGCGATATACCTCAAATGTACCTCACGAACGATACATACACACCCCCACCAAGATACACATTGCACATACACACCCCCACCAAGCAAGAATGTATTGAAAGCTATCAAAAGAATCCAAATACTTTGCAAAACTTTTTTTATTCCTTCCCCCCATCTTCATGCTTCGCTAGGGGGGAAAAAACCCTGTTGCTTACGAAATATAGCTGTGCTCACAAATGACAGTAAAATCTTACAATATTTTATTTAAAGCAGGAGTTTCAGGCTGCTTTCACTGTACTGTTTTTACACTTAGTTGTTAACTAAAATAAATGCACGTATATGTTATTTTTTTTCTTTTAATTTTGAAGTTCAGAAACACTATTTAGCTTTGATTGTTATATGATTGATCGATTTTATTCAAGTGTATTTCTGTTTATCAATAGTATTTCCTTCAAGGAAGGGGGGGGGGAGTTCTGGACTTAATCTTTATCTTAAAAAGCCGAATGCTGGTGTAAAAAATGAAAAATATATGGACTCTATATTGAAAAAAAAAATCGGCAAGGAGGTGGTACACTCCTAGCCCCCCTGCGTACACACCATTGCTTTTATTATGCTAAAATTTCGAGTATAATGAGCAGAATTTTGCCCAAGTTGCATTTTTTTTTTCAATTTTTAATCTTAGCTTAGGATCAACCTGCTCGCTCCCAGCATTATGAAAACTTCCCGATGAAGATACTTTTATGCGACCGCTGTTGCTCCAAAATCTAGTCTTTTGAATCTTCTCCTGGAGCCAGGGGCGTAGCCAAGGGGGGATTATGAGGAATTTTTGCCATACATGAGGAATGCCCTGGAGGATTTTGCCATACATGAAGATTTTGCCCCGCATGAGGAATTTTTGCCATACAAAATAGATATTTTTCACTCCCTCATCACACACATGTATACATATAAGTGAGTTTCAGTAGCGTACCCCCCCCCCCCACCTATGAAAAACTTCTGGCTACGCCTCTGTCTGTAACCTAGCATAGTGTTCGCACAAGGAAGGGGCACCATCCTTGTCTACATAGACAACGCTTTCTTCTGCAGGAGTGAATAGGTTAAACAGTTTCACTGAGTGGTTTAAAATTCAAACCAGCCTCACCACTCTTGCGCACTTATATGTTCGAATAATCTGTGCAGTTTTTCAACCTTGTTCTCTTGATGCTCTCCAAGCCATTTAGTAAAAAGAAATGGATTAAAATATTTTAATCCTATCAAAGAAATATCAGTGGAAGTGTAAAGTTCTTTCATACTTTCAAATCAAAGAAATGATTTTCAAGAAATGCTATTGTTTTGACCCTTTACAGGTCAATGTTCCCAATTGGGAGCATCAAATTGAAAATTTATTGAAAAATAAAATTTTATCAATATTGACTTGGAAAAATTAGCAGATATAGTTAAAAGAGGACTTGATTTTTTAAAATACAAGTTGCATTTCTATCATGAGTGAAAACTGGATAAAATGATAAAAATAAACATTTTTACAAATTTTTACGGGGCCATCTTGATACACCCCTGCTCCTGCAATCTTATTTCATATCTTTAGTTAAAATAAAAAAAAAATCTTTCATTTATTCTTAATCTTTCATTTATTCTTAATATTCCACTTATTATTTAAACTACCCATAAAAATGCAGTCAAAGTATATAGCCCCTAAAAGTATCGTCAGATATGACCCACATTCTCAATTGGAAACAGTGGAAATAGGGGGGTAACACTTTTTTCCCTATTTAAATTACTAATATCCTGTAACTAAAGCATTAGAAGGCAAAATATTCAAAAAAGTAATTTAAAATATGTCTCCATCTGAATTCGGTCTGTAAAAGATTTAGAAACATGCTCTTTCATTTTTTTAAATTTCATTCTACAGCATTTCTTAAAGAGTGAATTCGCTTAGAGTTAAAAAAAAAAAAAAAAAATTAAAAAAAATTAAGCAAGTGATTAAAATAAGAATACGTGCGCTTATGTATAAGTGCATGTATGGAGTGCATGTATAAGGAATTATGTATAAGTTCCCCTTTCTGATAGTAGCACCAATGAACCTCTCCATCCGTTCTTTAGAGGCAGAAGAAAGGAAAAGACGATACCAAGTTAGTGGAAAATAATCTGAAGAGATAAATTCCACTTTAGGCTTCAAATGAGATTTTAACAAATGGAGTTATTAAACTATTCGCCTCTTTCTGGCAGACCAGTTGCCGAGTGGACAAGACAATGAACACTGGTGGACGGCTGGTGAGAAGCTGCAGGGTTCTGGCCAACCGCGCGGCTTTCGGTCTGGGTTTTTGGGTGGTTTTCTCATGATGTAGCTTAAACACGCATAAGAACCCATTAAAAAGTCTTCTGCCTAAGGCATCCCCCGCAGTCTTAGGCAGACAAGCCTCGAGTAGCTTTGCTTCAGCCAACACAACTAACCATTCTTTCTCAATCTCAACACTAGCTGTTTGGGATGTTTTTGTTAATTTCAAGGGTAGGAATTAGAATATTTGGTCAGTAGTCCAAAGGACTTCCATGAGGACTCCATGACTTTCTAGGTCCGTAATATTTATCACTGGTCCGTATACCGGGTGGTTACCCGGGCGTTACCCGGGTACAGCGCAATTGGGTGAACGGAATGCAACGAAATTTTGTATATATGCTATATACGAGATGCGCTCACGGAGTTACGGAAAAAAAATAGTTCAAAACATATCCACTAGGTGGCACTTTGTATGAAGAACAGAAAATTTAAAAACGGAAATGGCTAATTCGATATGTACAGACAATTTCAACAGTTATTCAATAGTTTTTTTTAGTCTTTTAAAACTTATTTGTGTCATTTTAAAGCTGATTTCATCATGCTAAGCACCCCCTGGTGGACATTTTTTGAACTAATCTTTTTAAAAAAATTTCTTGACCGCATCTCGTGAACAGTTCGCATACGGAATTTGGTGGCAAACGGTTCACCCGTTCAGATGTGGAATGTTGTTTATAGGGGAATTTTAATTGTACCTGTACATGATTAACAAAATTGCAAAACGAAAGAAATTGCATAAGTAGCAATATTCATTGCCGTTAAGAGCTGAATTGAATAAATGTAAATACCCATTATAAAAATATTAAATAGATCAAATTATATGTCATATATTGGTAAAATTAAATGACGTACATGGTGGAACTAATTGGAGAATGTTTGCGAGGGAAAAAGGTTGATAAAATTTTACTGGTTTAACGGACCAACTAACTTTGTATTCTACTGCCCGGTACAGTGGCGCACCCAGGATTTTAGTTTAGGGGGGGCTGGGCTACATAATATTGCTGAACTCAGTCATAGTGATCTCGGTTAGTTACAACTCTCTTATAACGTCAAAATATTCGGTATCACTTGACTGTCCCATAGACACAAGCAATGTAACTCATTATAGAGTCATAAATAATTATCTGATCTTTTGAGCGACGTTGTAACCGTGTGTAACAGTGTTTCAACTAACTGTGAGCATTTATTTAAAAACTTTTTTAAATAAATGTCTTTTTTGGTTAGAAATAATTTGAGGACAGTTAAAAAAAGAAAGAAAGAACTAAAAAAATTAATTCATTAGCGGCAGTTTTCATTTTTTTTAACGCTTTTTACTTCTAACTTTCTACCTTTAGGGGGGGCTTCAGCCCCCATAGCCCCCTCCGAGGGTGCGCCTATGGCCCGGTATATAGTTTAGTGGTCTCGGATCAGCAAACCCACTATTAATTTTGAGCCCTGGTCCCCGGTTGATTACATGTATACTTTTTTTTGGGTGGAGAACAGACAACCAGACAAAAAAGAAATCATTTGCACTTTTCCGCTCTCTTGAGAAAGTGTCACTCACTTTGAAAAGTACAAAAACTAAATAAATAAGTTAAAAAAAAAACAGACATCAAGAGAATGAATAAAAACTCTAAAATCTCCCCCCCCTTTCCCTATCTCCTAATCTCTCTTTGATATCTCGGAAACAAAGGAGTGTTCTTCACACTTGCGCATTCCTAACCACCCCCTCGACTTACTTTCGAGAGCTGCCATTGGAAGAGAGAGGCCCAGCGCGCGCGCAAACTCTGAAATTGCAACACGATACCCAAACGAACGCACGCAGACCCTCGCAGACGATAAAACACTCCGCGATCCTTCGCTCACCCCCCAAATAAGAAAAGAGCAACAGGTGGATCGGGAGACGAGTGGTTATTTGTACGCCTTCCCCACCCCCTCATAGAAACAAACATTTGCGGATTCTGCAGTACAACAATGGCCCGAGCTATTTAATGAAATATTTTCTAACAGAAAGTTCGAGTTACGGATATTAGGTGTATTAAGGTAATTTCTGATATTTTGTTTTTGGTATTTTATAATATAGTTCTAGTAGGAACTTTTTCGAAATTAAAATTATTTTCATAAAACAGATATTGCGTGTTTTAAGTTGAAAAATTAATTAAATTGATTATAATCAATTAAAATGCAGATTAAATAATCTAAACTTGGTATTTTATTTTTAATTTAGTCTAGTTTATATATTTACTTATTTATTTTATATTTAATAATATATTTTTACTCTAAACTTATTTTTCCAATGTAAGGCTTTGTTACGGGCTATTGTATTTTATGACTAAAAAATTATCGTTACATTTTTAAGAAAGCTTTTAAAAGGTTCATACTAACTAACGGATTTAAAGTAGCATATATTTTTTCATTGCTTCAATTTTTTCCTTCTTTTTTTAGACTTTCATACATAAATTGCCTTTTTTTTTAACTCAATTATTTTATTTTTACTTATTTTTTAATGCTGGTTTCAGCTACTTTATCTCATGATTAAAAATTACTCTTCCAATTTTTATAAACATATTATATGTGTATTTGAAATTTATAGTATCTAAAACTACATCACTTGAAAATACTTTTTCTAGTTGAATTTCTCGTTATAAGTAAAACAATTTTAAATTTCGACGTACAGTGAATTAAAATATATTATCATGGTGGATTTTCAGTAATAAATTTATTCCATCGCTTGGACTATAATTGCTTCTATTAAATAAAATATAAACCGAAAACAAGTTTTAATTGCAATACACGAAATTAAAAAAGAGTACGTTTATATGAAATTTTTTTATAAATACTATAAATTCTTTTTTATAATTGTTATAAATATTATTACCTAACTTTATGAAAAGTTTCGTTTTGTGTATATTGTTTTGTGAACAGACTGAAAGAATGCTCATTTTATGTCCAAAATTATAGTCATTTATCAAATAGAAGTTATGGTAAAAAAAAAAAAAAAAAAATCAGTAAATTTTTCGCACAACTCTAAAAATTTTATTCGGTAATATGGATGTAAACATTATTTTCCAGCTTAAAGCATCTTCCCACTTATTTATTTATTTTTATTTATTTATTATTTATTTTGTGTGTGTGTGGGGGGGGAGCACATTAATTTGAGCTCAAACAAGTTTATTAAATGTTCGTACTGTAGATTTGAAATTTGTTTTAATTGGAAATTATTACACGTATTTTTATATTATTTTAAACTCTTTCGAAAGCAAATGAAATACTTTTATAATTTATTTGTTACGGTAGTTGTTTGTAATAGAAAACAATTATGAAAAGAAATATTAATGCTAATGCGACCGATACCGTAAAAGAGAAAAAAAGAAATACTGTAGCTAAACTCATAATTTGATACTTTGCTTAAAAAGTACATCGTTCATTCTTAATTGGCAAAAGGACATCCGATAGTGAAGAACTAACTGTAGTCTTCTTTCAAGTGTTTGGTGCGTATAGTTAATTTCTCTTAATTCAACGAAACTACTCTGGATATTTCTCTATTCTAAAAAAAAAGTAACGGCCGCTGTCAAAAGCTTGTTCTGCTATCGCCTTCGAAACCGTGGGGATTTGAGTTTCGACGAAGGTGTAAACGAATTCGGAAAATTCCGGGGAAGCCGGTAAGCTGGCTTAAATTTCAAAATTTCAATTATTTTTGAAGATAGTAATGAAAAACTGAAAAATAAGCATAATGGTTGCCAGGCTTGGCAAATTTCGCCAGCAGAAAATCATTCATGCCTTCGCAACAAAGCAATTCCTGCATGAAATTAACGAACATGAAGTAGAATTACACCATTTACGCCAAATTAGAAAGTAAGCGAAATAAATAAGTCAAGGTGTGTTACACAAAGTTCACAATTATCGGTTATGAGCATGGTTAGTAATGGTATCGGTTAGTAATTATCGGTTGCGAGCATGCGTAAATCGCCAAATAATGAAAAGTCGCCACTGGTGGCAAGCTCTTCTAACTGTTCCGTAGTTTTAATCAAAGAAAAAATATGAAGTACTGTTTTCTTAAGACTAATTATTAATTATGCATATACGTAAGTCGCCAAATTATGAAAAATCGCCATGGGTGGCAAATACATGAGGTGTACTATAGGTTTTACATAATTAAAAATAGTGTGAAGTTTAAATTATTATGTTCCAAGGAATATGCAAGAACCAATCAATGTGTAGCTCGGTAACGTTCTATCTGATCCATCTTTGGGTTTTGTCTGTTGAAAGTATGCCTTTTTTACGAATATGGGTTATTAGGGACGGAATTCCTCAAACGAAACGCGAGCGTAGCGGGTCTAGGGACCTTGGCCTCTAGTAAAAAAACAAAAAACAAAATATGAATTTTGTTTGCTTGCGAAATACGTTGACATTAAGCTTTATTTTGCACCAGATTTCAATGAATTATAATTTATACATTGAAAAACACAAAAAAAATTCTTAATCGATAGTAACCCTTTGACGTGCTGTACTTGCACCGTGAAGACACATTATTTTAGCGCTTCCAATGCTAGTCGCAAAAAAAAGGATAGATGGTCCCAACGCAGATAAAGGGCAGGAATTTCCATCGATCCATTCAACTACCAACAAAATGGCGGTCGATCGAATAGCCCATTTAGTGCCACAGAGCTGAAGAAGTTTTCTGACACAGCGACGCAGCCAGCTGGGCTATTTGATTGACAACGTATTTGAATAACGTACTAAAATTAGTACAAGAAAATCTTCTTTTATTTTTTATTAGCAACTAGCATAATAAACCTCACTGTAAACAGTTCGTTTTATATTAATGAATGCCTCCCCCCCGCTCCGGAAAACCCCCAAAAAGAATCTGCTTATGGCTTTACCAAGAAAAACACGGACTGTTGTTATATTAAGGCAAAGCATATTACATGTATGTCTGCTAAAGAGGAAATGCCATGCGCGGAGGACTGTTTAAATGGTTTTAACGCTTATTGGAGTTACATCTGGCGAAAACCACCCAACACTCCAGACTGTTAGATAAACAGACGCGCAGTTCGACATAATTGCCATGAGCATTGTCATTTGCCTTGCCGATTCTCTCTTCGAAGTACGTTGCCACCGGTCATCTGAAATAAGCTGGATGATTATTATGAAGCTCCTCATTGGTCTGGAGCTGATCGAGACTCTAGCATTCAACGACCAACTAAGCAAAATAAATACTTCAGCCTTATATCCCTTTGAGGCGGAACCCTTTCCCAATGCTGAAAAAAGGGCAGCCGTTGCCATCGCTCGACTTAACTACCAGTAAGAGGGCGGACGATCGAAACGCGCAGCTGGCTGTGCCGCACAGCCAGCTGCGTGTTTAAAAAAAGGGTCACTAGATCTGTGGCACGCGATGAACGTTTCGATCGTCCGCCATCTTGCTGGTAGTTAGGTCGAGCGATGGCAACGGCTGCCCTTTTTTCAGCATTGGGCAATCGATCCAGCTGTTCTCGCATTCTTCCATTTTTCGGCAGATGTCAGTGCTGTTAAAAAGAATCGTGACCATTTTTTGACGGGAAAGGACGTGCTAAAATGTAAAGGATTCTCGTGGAGCTATGTCACCCGCCACTATTTTTATAGAAATCCAATATATTCTTCGTGACTGGCAACAGTCAAAAAGTCAGTTTGGTGTTCCCAGAGCGGGAACCTCGCGCATTAAAGGGATATCAGTGTTCAGTGTCTTGGTCCACTCGGGTATTGGCCGGACAGGGGCACAAGAAAAAGTCCGTTTTGGATCACCCAAAGGTCAGCTAGAAGTAATGTTGGACTTATTCTATTTTTAAAACAGTGGTTTCAATGGATTTTAAACACACGGGAAGAGTTTCTGTAGGCAAACTCGTCAATTCTATATCCTAAAACGCTTAAGCTCATCAAAAATAACGATAATGAAAAATAAATGAATTTATTCGTTTTACGACCAGGGTGGTCGATCAGATGGATCTAACAGAACAGAGATGAAAGAACTTCTCTAAAGACAGAGAATGGACAGGGAAATTGTGAGATGCTGATAGCTGAAAAAAGAATCAGGACAACAAAAAATACAAGTATAATAGTTTTTAAATTCAAGTTTCAGTATCAGTAAGATGCATTGATAAATCAAGAAGATTTAGAGTCAAAGCAATTCCCTTTGCTACCGAGGCACTAGGACATATTTACACGGTCCAATAAGGGTTAACTGTTGCGTCAATGACCGGATATCGTTTGGGGAGTTTTTATATGTTATATTTCCCGATATCATTGCTCAAAATTCGGGTAATAAGGTAACCATTATTAATTCTCTTGCACATACAGATTGTAAATGATTATTATAACAAATATATGCAAGCTAATAATAATTATTATATGAGAATTGTTTATTTTTCTTTTAATTATTTATTATTTTTATTATTTATTTTCAAGTAGCGCAGTAAGTTATTACTTGATTGTAAAATAGGTAGCAAGTAATGAAACTAAAGATCTTAGATATTCGAGGTGGGAACCGTGATTTAGAAAGTACGGAGTGTGTTTGGTCATTGACCCAAGGGTTAAAGTACGCAAAAGAGATTCAAAAATAGTGTACACTTAACATTCACTAGAAAAAAATTAATCCTTTTGATTTAAGTTTCGTTTTTTCATTTTTGTTTCATGATAAACTTATTATTACCTTCCATGGAAATGCCAGCAAAAATCTTAAACTGGCATATTTAATTTCAATATACTTATTTTTTTTACGGAGTAACTCGTTCTTCTTGTAAATGAAAGAGAATTTCGACTTAAATTCATATGCAAATTAATTTAGTTATTAATCAGTAAATGAAATTGGTTCTAAAAGTGCTATAAAACATCAAAAATCGTTCACGTTGTATTTTATACTCGTTTATAAATTCAAAAGCAGCTAAATGCTTGAGTAACCATCATCATGATTCTAAAAAGGACTTATTTTTGAAAATCTTGAAAATTAAGCATCGTTGATTATTTTATTAAGTATAATTTGTGAAAATAAATGCGTAATAATTCAGAACGATTATGAATTTCAATATATAATGTATTGTAACTTTATAATTTTAAAATTATAACTGACCTGTTATAAATTTATTCAGGATTTTTGTTACGTTCTAATCGTAAAATTCGCCTACTCGAAGTCAGAGCTTGTAAGTTATGACGTCACATAGAATACGCCCATAGACATTTAGCAGTCAGTTGCACGCAGTCCGATGAGCCAGTTTACATATTCGTATTTACACTACTTCACACACATGAAATTAATTTTAGGCATGTCCGGGTAAATAGATAGAGGGTGACTAAAGACTGAAAGTCCGGTGGTTGTACAATTCACAGTCAAGCAATGATATTCATTCCTTTTTACTTATTCTAGATCTCGCACGTAAAAAATTATTCTTTTTTGAGTTTCTTTTACCTGAGCGCCAATTATCTTTGCTTTCTAAAGACCATTTAAAGTTCTTTTTTTTTATTGCATTAAAAAAAATCTTTTTGAGCAGAGACGGAGCAGGCAAGCAGCTAATGTCTGTAGCGTGAAATTAAATGGAATATATTATTTTTATTTGTAATTTATTTCATTCTTCGAATGAAATGCAAAGAAACTTCAGATTTTAATTTATATTTATTTAAACTATTTTATATTACTTATTAAATATAATATTTTTTCAATTACATTTAGTTAAATTTACATGCATACAGAAAAATTTAAAGCTAAACATCTATCCATCAAAATTAAAATACTTGCTAAGTTTCAAGTATTTCCCCAAGAAAAGAGAAATGTACTTTATACATAGGTTTGATTGAGTTAGAAGAATAAATTTTGCTCAACTTTCAGAAACTTTCATTTCAAACTCAAATTACTAAAATGATTATTTGATAAAATAAAAATAAAGAAAAACTTTTAAGTTAAAAGAATATTTCATTTTTACTTAAGACAAATATTAAAATAATCCGAAGTACTTAAAGGTAAAAAAAGGAATTGAATTCCCACAGTTTAGAATATTTTTCAATAAGTACATATATATTTGTGTGCGTGTAAGTATTAAAAAATTGCTTTCCTTTATTTATTAAAATTTTAGAGTGATTTGTACCAAGAGTAAATATCAATAACAACATATTTAAATTTAGTTTGAGAGGCATGATAAACAGTTTTCTCCAAATTTTTACTGATTTTGGCCTATTAAAAATCTGCAAGTAAATACACCCAAAAAGGACAAATTAGGACTCTTGCGCTGCTTATGAAATACTTTCAAACACATTTTTGTAACAACGTTAGCAAACAAGTTAAACGCGGAAATCAAATAAGCTAAATATTTAAAAATGTGTTAAAGATAAATAGTTTACAAAACTTTTTAAAAGACGCATTTGTAAATCGCTATTTCATTACTGTAATCTGTACATTAAAAAAAAAAGTTTATAGGTCTAACATAGGTTAAATAAGGAACCCGAAGTTTATCATATGCAACGGATTGAATATTTCATTCAGATGAAACAGCTTTGCATTCGAAGAGCACTGCCCAAAATGAAAAAGAGATTATTTATTTTACACCAATAGTTCACGCTTTTGTTGTTGTTGATGATAAAACTACTGAAATTCAGGTAAAAAATAAAACCTTCGCTAATCGTAAATATTAATTTTGTTAACATTAGCATTTATTTTGCATTAACGACGATATTCCTCCCGAGTTTATTTTTTGTCATAATTACTATACTAAAAGAAAATATTTTTGTTAGCATCAAAATGTTTATTGTATATTTTGATAATTTAATTTTATAATTCAATGCAAAGGGCTCATATGCAATCAAATTATTATGTTTTTCTTTTAATATCAGCCAAACTGTTAGAACAGGAGTGTCCTTAACAATTACGATAGCCTTACGACTAAAATTACGACCCTTCAAATCCGCATTAAAGAATCAAATCTTTAAGACAGTAAAAGTAAATAAATAAATCAAAATAAACGGCATTTTTATTCCCATGCAGATTTACAGTTTTAAATAATGTCGAAAATATTCAGAATCTTCTTCAGAAATTGTACTGCGCACTGTTACAAACAAAAGAATTTAAGTATGTAATGCAACTTTAAAGAAAAACTACCATACAACAATTACCTTTGAAAAATGCTTCATATATAATTTTTTTAAAGAATTTTTTTTTTTAGTGTTTAATAAAACTTACATGATTACCGTTTGTAAAAGGTCACACAGACTTTTGTTGAGAGATATTCTGAATGTTTACAGCCTTCTAACGGATTCTCTTTAAAACGCTCATAAGTTCATAAGTTGCATTACTTTTTAAAAGCAGAAATATGCTTTATGCATCATATGACTGTTTTTTTCAAACAGAAAAATTTCGTATTATTGACACAAAAAAAAGTTTAAGCGCAAAGAAATGTAAGGAATTTATAACTGGATTTCTATGTTAAAATTTTATTTATTAATATCTTTTACGTTGTACTTTACTTTAAATTAGAATACATTTATTTAATTTCTTCCTCGGGGCCTGTAAAAGAGCTAACATTAAAACGAGTTTTCATAACAATGACGATAAAAATAAAAAATAAAAACTGAGTGTGTATGAGTGGGTATAAAAAATACCTTTTATACTTTAGTCGTCTTTTCCCGTCCTGTCTTATTAAGAAGTGGAGCGCAAATGCGCCACGGTGGAAGTGTGAAATGAAATTAATTCCGGAAAAAGTAATAATGCGAGAGTCCTAAAATGAGTTTCTATGGTTGCGGAACAGCTAACTTGAAATTAGCATTTAAACTGAAAAAGTGGGGTTAAAAAACCTTGAATAAGAAGTTAAGCTGCTTTTCTAATTCATTGTTCAAACAAAATATTTTGTGTAAAAAAATAAATAAATAAATGTTAGTAATACATTTGAGACAAAATTAAATAAGTTATATAATACAACTCTAATGTTAAAAATGTGGAAAAATTAAATAACGGTAAATCTTTCTCATATCAATCATAAAAGTGTCATAAGACACTTGTAAGATATCTTAAAAAAACAAATCCAAACCTAAGCGTAAGCGATATCTAGAGTTCTAAATATCAGATAAGCCAGTTGCTTGAACCAATGTTTATACTTTAATGATTTCTGTACTGCTCTAGGTAAATTCTCGACCGTTTAATCCTTTACCGCGCAGTGTTCCCACTCTGGGAACACCAAACTCTGACGTTTTGACTGTTGCCAGTCACGAAGAATAGATTTGGTTTCTATAAAAATAGTCGCGGGTGACATAGGTCCACGAGAATCCTTTACTTTTTAGCACGTCATTTCCCGTAAAAAAATGGTCCCGATTATTTTTAACAGCACTGACATCTGCTGAAAAATAGAAGAATGCGAGAACAGTTGGATAGATTGCCCAATGCTGAATAAAGGGCAGCGGTTGCCATCGGTCGACTTAACTACCAGCAAAATGGCGGACGATAGAAACGTTCATCGCGTGCCACAGATCTAGGGACCCTTTTTTGACGCAGCTGGCTGTGCCGCACAGCCAGCTGTTCGGGTGCCACAGATCAAAAAAGGGTCTCTAGATCTGTGGCACGCGATGAACGTTTCGATCGTCCGCCCTCTTGCTGGTAGTTAAGACGAGTGATGGCAACGGCTGCCTTTTTTTCAGCATTGGGAAAGGGTTGCACCTCAAAGGGTTAAGGAAATATCTAAATATATTTTACTGAGCTTTGAATTTCAAGTATAATTCGATTTGAACCAGCTCCAAAGACTTATTGATCCTCATTTGCCTGAGACATTAAACTCCGATGCTGTGAGGGGGAAATTGAGTGAGCTTGCAGTTGTAGACGATATCAATATTTATTTCCGCTATTAGGAAGCTAAACATGATAATGCGCAAAATCGTGGGTACAAACATACGATTCACCTAAGGCTGAGTGGATATGACGATGAATATTTTTTGATGGTTGAAGTGTGGAGGTCAAATCACCTATTACGCTGCTCTCTATCTGAAGACCTGGAGTTTTGGGTGGTTTGCTTCATATGTAAAGGGAATACGCGCTAGATTCCCTTTGAAAGTCTTGAAAACTTGAATTAAAATCTGTTTTAAAATGACCAACGAAAATTGAATTATTGAAATCGAATTATTAAAATATTATTTATCCTTAAGATAATAACGTACATTTTGTTTTTCAAAAACAGCAACGAAAGATCGTATAAAACAAATGTAAGCCGCAACTAAAATCTCCATATAGACCGCGATTAGAAAACATCATTCCCACTCATATCCACTCATATTAGATAGATTAGCAATAAGAGAAAAAAAATACAGATCAGAGTGCCAATACAATCTGCTAAAAACATTTCAAATACAAGAATCATTCCATTACAGAAGGAAACGGAAGAAAGAAATTTCGTCCTTTTGTTCTGGTCGTGTATAGATGAGGATTTCGACATATTGAAAGATGTGACAGAAGAGTTATGTTGGGGGCGAAAATACTCGATTTTTCTCTTATTGTATACAGGATATCCCAAAAAGTGTTAACCCTTTGAGGCGCAACCCTTTCCCAATGCTGAAAAAAGGGAGCCGTTGCCATCGCTCGACTTAACTACCAGAAAGATAGCGGACGATCGAAACGTTCATCGCGTGCCACAGATCTAGAGACCCATTTTTTGGCGCAGCTGGCACGCCAGCTGCGCCAAAAAAATGGGTCTCTAGATGGGCGCAACGACGATTTTGGCGCAATTGGCGACGATTTTGGCGATTGGGTGATTTGGCGACGATTTTGGCGATCGTCCGCAAGATAGTGGACGATTTTGGCGCAAGATAGCGCCAAAATCGTCCGCTATCTTGCTGGTAGTTAAGTCGAGCGATGGCAACGGCTGCCCTTTTTTCAGCATTGGGCAATTTATCCAGCTGTTCTCGCATTCTTCCATTTTTCAGCAGATGCCAGTGCTGTTAAAAATAATCGGGACCATTTTTTTAAGGGAAATGACGTGCTAAAATGTAAAGGATTCTCGTGGGTCTATGTCACCTGCAACTATTTTTATGAAAATTAAATCTATTCTTCGTGACTGGCAGCAGTCAAAACGTCAGAGTTGGGTGTTCCCAGAGCGGGAACACTGCGCGTTAAAGGGTTAAAATGCTTTAGCTATTTTTTTATTAGTGACATAGAGAGAATGGTCAAAATAACCAAAAAAAGAAAAAAAAACCTACGTTCAAAAATAATTCTTCTCGTTAATTTTCCTGAAGTTACACATTTTAAATTTGCATAAGGCCCCCTCGTTCAAAAAAGTTCCATTAGTAAAATGGGCCTCACCCTCTCATGTGGTGATGGACGAAATTTCAGTCTTTCATCATAAAGACGTCTCAGAGAAATCCATAAACAAAGATGATCAGGTACTAGACACAAATTTGATTATGAACGTTCAGTGCCAAAGTGCAAAAAAATTACATTCTTTCGTAGTTTTTGCACGAACCCTGAAAGGCGATCATCAGACGTGATTTTTCACCTTCGAGTGCCATTGAAAAGTGGTTAAAGTCAGTATATATTTATCTGTGTGCCTTTGACACTTTTTAGGATATAATTATCAGATTTTGTGCATCCCCCCATTAAAGTATGGGAAACAGTTTAGAACTTGAGATTTTTTTGCACGGGGTCGTATACAAATTTTAAAGAATTAACTTTTTAAAAATTGACGAGAGGAATTTTTTCCTACATTATTTTGAACATTTTTTCAGTTTACACTGTCCACTTACTTCTTAATAGGTGAAGAATTAAAGCGTGTTGCCACCTTTCTGGGACACCCTGTATAGCGATAAAAGCATAGAAATTTAAAACTATAAGATATTTGTATGGGTGGGGGAAACTGGGAATAGTTCAGCCGAATTTTAAATTTTATTATTTACATTTCTTTAAATTTAATTCTGTTTGTAATTTTGTATTGCAAAACAAATAGTCCAAAATTTTATATTTTTTTCTTCAATGTGAATTGTGAAAAATTATAGTTTTCATTAAATTTTGACGAAAAAGTCGATTTTGACTACCACTAAATATACTTTGTCATGACGCCACAACGTACGCATGTGCAGGGTGGCCATAATTAAACTGCAAGTGTTCAACGGGTGCTGGAGAGAAAACTACCGAGAATATTCCAGTGAAATTTGGTATCTACACGTTTCAGAACATGCGCAAGCCAAATTTGCAAGAAAAAAAATCGTCATTTTCTCCCGATAGATGGCGCTGTACTGTATTTCAAAGCTCACCGGTGGTATATACAACTTCCAAAACCGATAGACAGAGCATAGTGACATTCTAAGAGGCATATAAACAATAAAAACATCATTTACAGTTCCATACAATTCGCTTCAGTAATTAAATTTTTACAGTACCATGTCATCAAAAATTAACGTAAATTAAGATCATGAATTGAACAATTCATAAAGACGCTTTGTGAAACAATTAAACCATTATTTATTCCGATTGACACACGTCTCATTGACACAACTTCCAAAACCGATAGACAGAGCATAGTGACATTCTAAGAGGCATATAAACAATAAAAACATCATTTACAGTTCCATACAATTCGCTTCAGAAATTAAATTCTTACAGTACCATGTACTCAAAAATTAACGTAAACTAAGATCACAATTTAAACAATTCATAAAGAGGCTTTGGAAAACAATTAAACCATTATTTATTCTCATTGACACACATTGGACCACTTCTTAATCGTTTCATTCTTTCAGAGTAGCTGAATAATTGCTACCATTCTGATAGAATATTTTCACTAACAACGCACGTTCCTTCTTATTCAGAGTCATGATTGACCGTTACTCAGTGTGGTCTTGTTTTTACACTGTTCGATGGGCTTAAAATTTGCATATATGACGTCCATAAGCATTGAAACACGGTATAGCGCCATCTATCGGGAGAAAATGGCGATTTTTTTTTCATATTTGACTTGCGCATATTCTGAAACATGTAGATACCAAGTTTCACTGAAATATTCCTGATAGTTTTCTCTCCAGCACCCCTTAAAAACTTGCATTGTTTGTGAAGGAACGTGTGTTAGGAACGTGCATTGTTTGTGAAGATATTCTATCAGAATGGTAGCAATTATTCAGCTACTCTGAAAGAATACCGGCGTATGAAACGATTAAGAAGAGGTCCAACGAGTGTCAATGAGAATAAATAATGGTTTAATGGTTTTCCAAAGCGTTTTTATCAATTGTTTAATTTGTGATCTTAATTTACGTTAATTTTTGATAACATGTCACTGTAAAATTTTAATTACTGAAGAGAATTGTATGGAATTTTGATAAACTGTAATTGATGTTTTTGTTGTTTATATGCCTCTTAGAATGTCACTATGCTCTGTCTATCGGTTTTGAAAGTTGTATTCAATGTGGTCTTGTTTTTACACTGCTCGATGGGCTTAAAATTTGCATATATGACGTCCATAAGCATTGAAACACGGTATAGCGCCATCTATCGGGAGAAAATGGCGATTTTTTTTAATTGCATATTTGACTTGCGCATGTTCTGAAACGTGTAGACACCAAGTTTCACTGGAATATTCCTGGTAGTTTTCTCTCCAGCAGCCCTTGAACACTCGCAGTTTAATTATGGCCACCCTGTATGTACATTTTGTTGCTGCTACTTTCTAGTTACTAATGCCCTCTGGCAACCGCGGAGTGGTCTTCCATATAGAACGGTGTTGGGCGGAAGGGAACGGCTTCCATTTTAATGAGCCTCAGTGGGAGAAAGCCCGATTTCACTCGGGGATCCGTAACTTTGAGCCAGTTCCAGATGAACCCCCCAGAACCACCTGAAACCCCCAGAAATATCGCTTGAACATGGAGGACATTGGACAGATTTTACGTGCACCAGCCCCCATTAGCGTACATGGTCCCATAGCGGTCAAGCCGAAAGAGGAGCTCTCCCTCCCAAGCACTGGCCAAGCCGGTGCTGCTTCAGTTTCCCTGTTCTTATGGGAACGGAGTTTAGTGACTAGGCCACTGCGGTCCATGTATGCATATATACGTATGCACTATATATTTTGAACAACCGCGAGTCCATTTTGATTAGTTTTTTCCTGACATCTGTACGTATGTAACTCGCATAACTCGAAAGCTATTTGGCATAGCATGCAGAAATTTTATAATTAAGACTTCTTTAACATTCATTTATGCAGATTTCTTTTTGGTTTCAATCCACTTCATAGTTCATTAGCAGGGGCACCCAAAATAATTTAATACACTACAGTGTATGGGCAGCTTCAATACATTGTGACCAGTACTATAACAAAAATAATAACAAAAAAATCCATAAAAGTTATTGCATATTTACAAAATTTTAGGACCCGAGAGAGAAATAAAAATATTTACTCTAAAAATTAAAATACTTCTCACTATTAAAGAAAATGCTTGCTTATAAAAATTTCCCCTTTTTTAATAATTCAAAAACATACAACTTAAAAATAAACTAAAGACAATATATAGTAATAACGTGGTCGTACAGAAAAAATACTGATAGAAAAACTAAAATAAAATTTTCATGAAAATTGTGCAACAACTGAATATTGAATAAAATATTAATGCGGTGAACAACTTTGTTCTGCGCAGTCGAAAAGTTTTGCAAACTTTGGCTGTATTCTGGAATTTCATTTTAGTGTACATGCATAGAATAAGCAGTTTTTCATGTATATAAAACTGTAAATCGCAAGAAAATAATTGCAAATTTTTGAAGATATTCTGCTTACACAAATGGCATCAAATTTCTTCTTCTATCAATCATGAACGATTTCGAACGCTATAAAGTTCTCCGATGAAATTATCAGCATTTTGAAAAAAAAAAGGATTTTCATTTTTTTAAAATTTCGATACAAGCTTAAACGCTTTTTAAAATCAATCTTGAACATTCAATCAAATATTTTAATGAAATTTTAACTGTTTTCGTTAGTCAGATCAGAATTAGAGCTTAAATAATTATTCTGCACAGATTTAGAAAATACGTAGTTAATTAATTTCGCGTTAATTAATTTTCACAAAGTTACCTTATTTGAATTTGTATATGACCACCGTACAAAATTCCCAATTAGAAAAATGTGCCCCATACACTAATGAGGCTATGTACAAAATTTGAGAATGATATCCTAAAAAGTGTCGGAGGTATGAAAATAAATGTATGCTCACTTAAACCACTTTCTTTGGCTTTCGAAGGGAATAAAGCAGGTCAGATGATCGCGTTTTAGGAATTGTTCGAAATTACGAAAGAAAATACTTGTTGCTTACTAGAGTTGAATGGTAAGATCCAAATTCATATATACGTCCCTGACCATCTTTCTTAAAATATATCTCTGAGATGTTTTATGATGACAGGCTGAAATTTTGTAATTCCCTTAAGTCATTGGTCACATTTTACTAATTGGGATTTTTTCTGGACTGGGGCCGTATACAAATTTTAAAAGTGCAGCTTTTTAATAATTAACGAGAGGAAATTGTTCTTAACGTATCCTAACTTATTTTGAACATTAAAAAAATTACATAATATATAAAATTAACCAAAATTTTTGCTACATAAATTTAAATTATAATTTCGGCTATGCTGTCCAAACGATTACCCCTGCTATTTTGTTATGCATAGTGCAAATGATTTTTAGCATTTAGTTTGAATGTACAGAGTACAATATTAGGCTGTAACGAAAGTTTTCCGCCACTCCAAGTATTGCCTGCACAAGCAGTTCCCGTTGTTGTCTTTGCCAATATTTCGTAAAACGATTTTTGTTATTTGAAAGAAAAGACTTGTTTTAGAGAACTGCGTTGTGAAATCTGTAAAACAATATCGTTATGATTAAGTATAAGGTGTCTGAAATGGAACTACCACGCTACCAGATTGATCCATCCTTTACTCTCAGTTCTGTCGAAAAAAGTCAGCTACAGAATGACACTGAATCACGTGTACAGCTTAAGGTACTACTGTTGAATCATATGACACTGTGAAGATTTGGTACCGAAAGTTCAAAAACGAGGACCAGGATATTAAAGAAGCAGAGCGCTCTAGCCGGCCTACTGATGCTGATGAGTCCCACCTACGACAATTTGTGGAAGAAGATAAACTATTCATCCACTCGAGAGCTAGCTAAAATAGACTTTAGTGCCATGTCCATTAGTCGCGCTAAGCATAAAAAACTTGACATGTAAGGTCAATAGTTGGGTACCGCGTGAGCTGACTCAAGCAAATCTGGCGGAAAACTTTCGTTACAACCTGATAGATAGATCACGTGTACTATAGCTTCGATTAATCACAAAACCATTTTAAGAAAAATTTTCCGTTTGAAGAAAAAGTCAATTAAAAAGTGCAGAATAATACACACGTATAAAAAAAGTCCGCACAATCATCTTTTCGTGTGGTACATAAAACCAACTCTTTCTCGATTGCAAAATAATTCTGCTATTAACATAGGCTGGAAGGTTAGAGCTGAAAGTAAACAACACTGACAAGTCACCAAGAATGAAAAATTAAGAAAACCGGAGAGAATAAAAGTTGAAGATGAGAAAGAGAAAGGAAAAATTAATAAAAAGATGAGGATAAAATAAAACAAGTAAAATAAAGTAATACAGTGAAGAAACATACAGATTGGTTATTAGATATTCGTTAAAGCAGAACTACACGAGGGGTACCTATAGCTATAGCCATTTTTAATCGCATTTAATATAAAATAGATTAAAATCTACGAAATCATGTACAAAAAATATACATTATAATGAATTCATTCATGAGATTATAAGATTACTTATCCACATTATTTACCACATCCACTAGTTTAAAGGAGGATGCCTCGGGTAGAGGACTCTTTAAGGAGATGTAGCTCGTATTTCCGTTACATCTTTGGAAAACCACCAAATAACTAGACCGTCAGATGAACAGTCACGCGATAGGTCAGAACCCAGGACCAGCACATCTATCTGCCATCTCCCAAGGTTCAATGTCCCATGCTATTCGGCAATTGATTAGTCTTAACCTGTTGAAGCCTGCTTGGACAATACATGACTAAATGCTTTTGAAAAATTTATAAAATACATTTTGGAGTAGTTAGCCTCTTTACTTTTTTTTGTTTATTTTATAAAAAATTATTTTAAATAAAAAATTTTAGCGCTGAATGTTTAATTACTAAAATTTTGAAAATGGTAATTATAAAGTATTGCAGAGTAATGAAGGTATCTCAATTTTACCTGATAGTTACAACATATCAATTTATTTCTTCTTTGACATACAGAAACTTAAAATCATAATAATAGTAATAAATAAGAGCAAAAATAAACAATGAAATGAGGAGAGGACATAAACAACCAGCTTTTAAAAAACAACTGAATAGAACAAAACTAATTTATTTATTCATCACATATAAAGTAAAACCCACCACATACAGAAAAAAAAAAAAAACATAAAATGATGGAGGACCTGGTGAAATGTGGAATGCAAACAAAAAATAGACTAAAAATATTTTAACTTATTCACTTCAGTTAAAATGTACGTTAAAGTACTAGTTTAAAGGTTAAAATTAGGCGATAATGTGGATAAGTAATCTTATAATCTCATGAATGAATTCATTATAATGTATATTTTTTGTACATGATTTCGTAGATTTTAATCTATTTTATAGTAAATGCGATTAAAAATGCACCAATTTTAAACTTTAAATTTCGTACTTCAATACATCTTTAATAACGTTGTATTAATTTAAAACATTTTATATTGTGATACACTCCCTATGAGAGAAAAAGAAAACGCAGAACAAATTTCAATCAACTAAGTAGCAGTGTTTAAGATATTGCGAATTTATTTCATTATTTAAATTAATTAAATTGATTTAATTTTGGAGGGTTGCTTTAACATTATTAAAGAGATCGTGTTATGCAAACATCTGCCCGACTTGAAGTTGTTTCAACATTAAAGTTATCAAACTCTTAACATTGTGAAAGTCATTACTTTTTATCTAGAAGAAAAAACTTTATAAAATTAACTCTCCAAATCAAATAAACATGTACTCCGCGTACATTCTTATTAAAGGATTTATAAAGATTATTAAAAGGTAATCACCTTTATATATTTCTGCATGGAAATATCTATTGAAAATTAAATAATACCAAAGTAATTACGCTGATAAAGCTATGGTAAATCACTTATTTTAATATACTAAGCACGTATTTCAATTGAAGTGCTATAAATTAAGACATTAAAAGCAAATTAACAATACTAGTTAAAGAAGTTTTCATGTTGTTTAATAATTATTATCGATGAAAAAAGTCCTTGCAAAGAAAGATTAATAGTCAAATCAATTTTAAAAATTAAAAAAAAAACTTTTTAATGATCATTTGTAAATTCATCATTTCGCATCGTAAATGCGTGTACACATACAGTTAGAAATTGTATATACAAACAGTTTTACATAACTTAATTAGCAGTATTTATTTATAGTCTTGATATATTACCTTAACTTAATAATTTTAACTGATTCGCTTCTACCAGCATTTAACCAACATTTTCTATATTGTATGCTTCACTGTAAAAGCTAACTGAACGTTTTTCTTTATACTATTGTTATTTCTTTTTATCAAATTTTGAGTTCTAAATAATAATAGCCTTAATATAGATAAAAGCAGCTTATATTTTAATTTATATCTTAAAAAGATAAATATACATGGTGGCGAAATTTAATTTCAATGACATTATTTTAATAACTGTAGTCTGTTGAAAGTAATCATAAAAAATTATGTTTTCCATAACTGCAGTTAAAGATTGTACTTTCTCGCTATGTCTGTAAAATAAATAAATAAAAGAAGCATAAGTTTATTTCATATTTTCATCTTATTTCATCTTATTACATTCATTTCTGAAATTTAGAAAAAAAAGGCATTAAGTTCGAAAGTCTATATCCGGTCTTTAAAATTTAATTTCCGGTCTATCACTGAAGATGTAACTTACATTTTAATTATCATAGGAACAAAAAAGAAAGAATTTGATCAATCCTTGTTTCCAGTGCTTCAAAATTCAAACTGGAACGTTAAATAAATCGGAAATTTAATCAAAACATTGTGCTACTGTAACCACGAATTCAAAGTAAATAGATTCACATTCATGAGATAGTAACTCATAAAAAATGGCAGATGAGATTCTAAGCAGAATTTGCCAACGCCACCTGGTTTTTATACCTGAACCATATTCCTTGATAAAATTCGCTCATGCAAACAAACTACAAATAGCTTCATAAAATTTTGTATGAAAGCATTCTGTTCCGTTTTTCACTAAACAAAAATGATAAAAGTAAAGCTTGAACATGAGAGCGAAGCAAGTGATTTTTAAGACTTAAATCCGCGTGTGTGCATCACAAAAATTACGTATTTTTTCTCTCGCAGCTCTTTTCAATACATTTTAAACTTTTCATGTAAGTCGGAGTAAAAGATAGTGTAAATTACGTTTTGTTTCCAAAGTCATTAAATCGATATTTCCTGGGGTTTTATCGTAATTTCGAAAATACGCACAACACCGCAAATTATGCTTTCAGACGCTTTCGAGGCGAAATTAAAATTCAGAGAGCAATTTTTAATTGGCTGGCATAAATAGAGTGCACATATTTGTCATTTACGGTTGTGCTTTTACTATTACAAAGATAGTCATTTGAAATCTGTTGCTGTTATCATTAGGAAGTTGTCATTTTACAGAAATGTTTAATCCTTTCCGTGAATATGACTTAAAAATTTTGTTCATGGATCCACGATTTTTCACTGCAACATAGCTACATGTTTTAATTACAAACTTTTAAATAAGCTGTAGAATACTATAACATACTTTTGAAATAAATTATTTTCTAACTGTAACTTTAAAAAGCAGTCCTGGAACTGATTTTCTCTTAAATAAATTTGCTTTCTTTAAACCAAAAAAATTTTACTTAAATAAAATGCCGTTTAAGAAACTATATTTTTCATCAAAATTATCTTTATTTAGTAATGTGAGCAGAACTTTGAAAAGACAACGGTAAGGTTTCTACAAATCCATATGTTCAGTTTGCATACAAATTGTTGATTTCGGTTTTCAAACCAACAATTCTCCTACCATAGCCGAGTGGATGATAGCATGGCTGTAGCGTGAAGGTCTCGGTTTCCAACATATCTACCGACTTCTAAAGGGGCGGTTTTTCTCCAGATATTACGTGAATACGAGCTAGATCCCCTTACAAAGTCTCTGGCCGAGACACTCCTTATTAGACAGATAGCCCTGTGGTGCAGAATCCAGAGGGGGGCATTTTATATTTGCGAAAAGTAATTTATGCTGTTTTATCGTATAGTGGAAATTGCGCAACAACCAGGAACGCCATGCCGATAGAGATATTTTATTGACATTATCAAAAATTACAGGTTATTTAACCCATTCGTGCCTGGATATTTTTGCGACTTTCTTCGATTTTTGCTAACACCAGCAGTAATTGATAAATTTCTGATGTCAACTTTTTGAACAAGGGATGATTTCATTTAAAATCATTATGTATAAAAATTGAAATGTCAATATCCTACTTGGTCATATTAAAATATTTTGTGGAATTGAAGTTCAATACTCGCGAATAAAGGGTAGGAAAAATAAATATCGTTTTCGACTGATAGCGAAAATGCCGTCCCAAAAAAGGGACGCTAGGCATAAATGGGTTAAGGTAAGTGCGGTGGCTGGCAAAATAGCAACAAGAGACGTGACCTGTTGGGCAGAGATCAAAGCATGAAGTGTGGGAAAAAGGGCTGAGAACCGAAAGCCAACCTGGCGATGGAGCTGAGCGCTAAAAGGAACTACCGCCAAATAAATCGCCAGATTGTAAAAATCGAAAGAAACGTTGGGCCTTACATGTGTATGCTAAAATTTAAATGTGACGCGCCACAGGGGGCATGAATAGAGATATAATGTAACCTATGCAAAATTATTAAAGCCCCGTGGGAAGGAAGAAAATAAAATAAATTCTCAGACAAAAGGCACCAACATATTGTATTGCTAATGCTAAAACCAAAGTAATTTAAGAAAAAGTTAAATAGCATTATGGAGAGATGGGAGATTTAAAAATGGCAAAGAGTATTAAATTTAGAATAGGTGAAGGGAAAACAGTAGTAATTTAAATGTGTGAATTAACTGTAAGAAAATTAATTATAAATATGTGATTAACTGCATCACATATATATCCCCAAAGGCCACAAAAAAAATCTGTAGCAACCAATACAAAAGTCCAGCCACCAAAATACAAAAAATTTCGGCCATCAAAATAAACAAATGCCTAAGTAAGCAATACAAATCAAAGTCAAACATTGGCTCAACCACCTCCCTTGCGCGGCTAAGGCATACGCTGTCCAACCGCGCCTTCGCGACCATGGGCTCTGGGGTGCGGATGCATATGCCTCGGTCAGGTGGTCAACCTGACGCGAAGCCCCCAGTGTTTGACCCCAAGCAAGATTGGTCCTCGTTTCATCGACCCACTCAAGGGATGAAAGGCTGAGTCGACCTTGCCCACCCCGGGGATTCGAACCCCGGCAGCGCGGTGCGCTAACCATTACACCACTGGGCTTCACACAATACGAATAATAACATGAAATCTACTATTTACGCATTGATGATAAACATACAAATTGTGTTGTTCATCATCCTCACAAGGAACAACATAATCTGTGTGTTTATTGTAAGGATAGAACGGACATACAGATTTTCTGCATTTCGTGAAATCGTCCCGTATCTCAACACAAAAAACTTAAAAATTTCCTTACTAAAATAATACCAATTATCTGTCAATGCGTCAGAGTTCATAATTTCGAAACCACCATCAAAAATAGATACTTCATCAAGTCTAAAACAACCTTGACACAGAAAATTAGCTTGCTGTGACAGCCCCAGGTTGTTTAAAAATTGAGAACCGCCACGACGTGATAAAACACTTTAAAAAATGACTTCGGTTTGATCCTATAATGATGCATGTTATTCCCTCCAGTAGCAAAATTTTCACATTATCGAAAATTGTCTAGTTTGAATAAGGTCACGATTTATTAAACCTTAAAAAGGTATAATATTTATCCATTTTTTTCACTAAATTTTAAAGAACTTCGGTTAAATTTTAGATATATTGTTCTCTAATTTTTCAATTCAAAGTACATTTTGTAAAATAAAGTGTGTTTATACTGCAAGTCTTCTTAAAACTTTTTTAATTATCAAACTATTAAGTTTTCACCCGCTTACAAAAAATAAATAAAACATTTTTTGCTAGTACTTTCAATTTTTACTCTTAACCCTTTGAGGCGCAACCCTTTCCCAATGCTGAAAAAAGGGCAGCCGTTGCCAACGCTCGACTTAACTACCAGCAAGATGGCGGACGATCGAAACGTTCATCGCGTGCCGCAGATTTAGAGACCCTTTTCCGACGACAGCTGGCTGTGCGGCACAAAAAGTTTTTCATGATATCGAAGAAATAAATGAACATATCAACACTGTAAAAAATCCAGGAGCTTTCCTTCTAAAGACAGGGTAAAATTAGACTCACAAATACCATTCAGAATGTAGAGTTTCCACTTGAAAACATTCCTGTTCACTTTAAATTGTTTTTCAAAGAATATTGCTCTCACGATTCGCTTAAAAAACATGAAATTCACTTAAAAATGACCCACACTGTAAAAAAATCCAAGTCTTGCAGTACTTTTTTTACAGTGAGCATTAGTCACTGAGGTATTTAACCACATATAACCCTTTTCTTTAATGTACAGTGATAAATTGTAACTTTCTTCATGCCATCAAAAAATCATGCCTGGCTCTTTCACACACAAAAACATTATCTGCAAAAAGGCCGTGTAAGCTTTAATTAGCACTGAAATGTAACTTGGTGCAGAAGGTAGATAAGCATAAAAAGAACAACGTATGTCGATGAACAAGCGAGCTCCAATAAAGAAATTAAAACGCTCTTCTGAATCCCTGATTTCCTATTGGTACTCGTAAACGCCATCCTGAATCGCTACTTTTTTTATTTAACCCATTTGTGCCTGGATATTTTTGCGACTTTCTTCGATTTTTGCTTACACCAGCAGTAATTGATAAATTTCTGATGTCAACTTTTTGAACAAGGGATGATTTCATTTAAAATCATTATGTATGAAAATTGAAATGTCAACATCCTACTTGGCCATATTAAAATATTTTGTGGAATTGAGGTTCAATACTCGCGAATAAAGGCTAGGAAAAATAAATAACGTTTTCGACTGATAGCGAAAATGCCGTCCCAAAAAAGGGACGCTAGGCATAAATATGTTAAGTAAAGCAAATATTTGCCATTCCTATTATAGCACTGACTACGGCATGTCATACATGACAAAGGCGGTCTGCTATTGTAATTTTTTAAAATTACAATATCTTTAATCAGCTTTAATTTAGCAATAAGTAGTAAGCTTTAATTACGCAACTTTTTATCTATATATCTTTTAGAGTTGAAATAAGCCCTCTCCAAGCATGAATATTCTCTATATTTTGATTTGGCTTTTCGACAAGGATAAGGCCGTCATTGCATTATTTATCGTAATTTTTTACTTTAACACCATATATATTCACTAGAACTATTTCACACTCATGTTTTATAAACACAATCGAGAGACCTTGACGAGAGCTAACGACTGAAACGCAAGTTAACCCATTAAGCGCCAAAGCTCCCATACGGGAACATCTATCATATATTTTTTTTTCTTAAAATATTTTAACGCAATTTACGAAATATACATTTTATATAAACATTTACACTATAGGGTGTGTTATATATTTTTATCGGAACAATATATTTTAATTTTTTTTTTCTAATTTTTAAAAAGTGAAATTTAATCTTTATGACTGTCTTATATAAAACTAAAAAATAAATAAATAAGTGGTCGCTTAAATGTTTGAAGTAGAATGCATATTTAAAACCAGCATCTTGAAGAACAACATACTTAAAATCCTGCATGAATAGATTCTTATAAAGGAATGTTTTAAACGCTTATATTTTTTGTTCCCACAACGGGACATTTATCGCCAGACATTTATCCCCATAAGACGCCAAGCTCCCGCTACGGGAACATGCTATATTTCCTAAATGCTTTGAGTTTAAAAAAAATTTCAACTCTTCTATAATAGAGGCATGCAATGTATGTAAAAAATGTATATATTAGGTTGTAACGAAAGTTTTCCGCCACTCCAAGTATTGCCTGCACAAGCAGTTCCCGTTGGTGTCTTTGCCAATATTTTGTCAAACGATTTGTTATTTGAAAGAAAAGACTTGTTTTAGAGAACTGTGTTGTGAAATCTGTAAAGCAATATCGTTATGATTAAGTATAAGGTGTCTGAAATGGAACTCCCACGCTACCAGATTGATCCATCATTTACTCTCCGTTCTGTCGCAAAAAGTCAGCTACAGAATGACACCGAATCATGTGTACAGCTTAAGGTACTACTGTTGTATCATATGACACTTTGAAGATTTGGTACCGAAAGTTCAAAAACGAGGACCAGGATATTAAAGAAGCAGAGCGTGGCCGGCCTACTGAGGCTGATGAGGCCCGTCTACGAGAATTTATGGAAGAAGATAAAATATTCATCCACTCGAGAGCTAGCTAAAAGAGTTAGACTTTAGTGTCATGTCCATTAGTCGAGCTAAGCATCGCATAAACTTGACATATAAGGTCAATAGCTGGGTACCGCGTGAGCTGACTCAAGCAAATCTGGCGGAAAACTTTCGTTACAACGTGATACATTAAAAAAATTTCTATCTGATTCTCATAGCGGCGTTTAATGGGTTAACGTTCAAGCTTCTACGAGTCAAAATTTATACTAAACGGATATAATGTGATTCAGCCAAACGACTTCAAGATGGCGGCGCTTCTATGCCTCCTCCTCAAGCAACGCGTCACAGTCCTCAGTCAGCGTAATGATATCTTTTGATCCTTTAGATATGAAGTGGTGTCATTAAATTTTGGATGCAGATGATAGATATGTAGCTGCAACATCAAACTTATTCCCCGATTTTGTTATCATCAGTTTTCTGAATTGCCTCGCACTAGGAGAAGCAGCAAATTTAAGGACGTATTCCTGTCGCCCGACACCCCCTAAAAAAAAAATTCGTTAAAATGTGTTTGGGCCTAGCTTGTCTGAAATAAAAAACATTCTGAAAATTTATTTTTTTGAATTTAATGTAAAGAAAAAGACTTTGCTTTTCTAGTAAACCTAATCTATCGCATAGCTAATTGAAAAACAAAATTGTGTCCCCAAAGAAGGACAGTAAAAAAAATTCAGAAAACTGCTTGATAACTGTTATTGAAGAGATTACATTTATGAAAATATATAGATCTAAACTTCTGCTATGTGTAGATACGAAAACTATCTCTCGCTATGGTTTTAACACTTCATAAAAACTGGCTGTAGAGTACGAGCTCGTAGAGAAAAATCCTTGGAATCACAATATTCCACGAATTCATCATAACTTAAAACATTACCGAAGTTCTCATATATGTGTGTATGCGCTCAAAGTCAATATTTCAAATCCAAAAATAACGTCAATGATGCAGGTTTTTTTTCATTAGGTATGTTTAAACAATGCCTGTGATGTCTATTTTTATACAATCCATCATAATTTAGAGTTTGTGGCTGTTAAAATGCTAAAAGTGGATTTGCCGGTAAACATATTTTATTTTTTCTCTTTTTTTTCAGAAATGGATTGATGCCGCCCAACGACAAAGAGTGGAAGCGAATTCTTTCTGTCTTATTTAATATTCGAATCAGCGTGGAGTTTTCGCAACAGCCTAAAAGCATTGGATGTTTATAAACTTGGATTTCTTTTTTTAAAGGAGGAACGTTTTTCTTCCTGGCTATTGTACTGTGAGTGCGTATACTGAATACTGATGAAAATTTTTTCATTGTCCGTGAAAAGTGTTGGCCGTATATTGAAAATTTTAATTTAGTGCTTGTACTGGAATGATTTATCTGTATTTTAAGTACTAACCAAACACAGCCACATGAATTATATGAATGTATGAAAGTACTGCATAAAGATTTAGCCATGTTATGATTGTTTTGAGCGCTTGAATATTAGTAAATTTGTGATGTGATGCAGGACTAAGTCCTCTGCCTTGGTGAAAAAAAACGTGGTAAAGTGTTTCATCAAGCCTAAAATTTTTGTGGGAAATCAATTAATTTTGCAAAATTTATTGATGCATAAATTTACAAGAAATTTAATGCATTACACGCAATGGAATGCGATATAATGTAATGTTTGGGAAAACGTAGATAAATTTACATTAATTGAATTTTTATTTCGTTTGTCAAACGTGTGTTATAAAACTCTAAAAAAACTGTGCATAAAAGTTTTTCATAGACTATTATAGTGTATTTACATGTAAAACTGTCTTGAAAAGGACTTAAGAATACATTTAGAAGTGCTATACATATCACATGTATTTTAGAAAACATGCATATGGCATTTAATGAATGTAAAAATGGCTTGTCTACATGAAAAGAAAACGAAGAAAATGAATGATAATTACCTAGATATTTAGTTCTTTCTTTTTAAATAATTGTATGAAAATATCAAAAGGCATTACAATACATGCTACTAGAAGTGTTAATGCTATAATTGTTACAAAATTAATCATCTGTTACCTACTATAAATCTGAATGAATCCCGATATTTCTATAACCTCTTACTGATGCAACGTTATTTACTAGAAATCTGTATGAATCCAGAGAGCCTAGTACTATGGCACAGCCTCTGACTGAAACAAGCGTTGCTTACTAGAAATCTGAATGAATCCAGAAAGCCTAGTACGATGACATAGCGTTTTACTGATGCAAAAGTTATTTAATTAGGTACATATCTTTTATTAGAGGTTAGGTAGCTTCAACACAAGACTTCCAAACATGGAGAACTCGGGCCACCAATGGCCCGTCACCGCTTTGGTCCGCCTCACCAACCACAAGGCGAAGGGTCTCGGCATCAAAGTCAGCCCCAGGTCGAACAATACCAGCCTCGTGGTCGCCGAGCTGGTACGGGACGGGGAAGCCTACAGGACCGGCCTCCTGAGGCCGGGCGATACCATCCTCCGAGTCAACGACCAGGACGTGAGCAGACTTCCGTACGAGCAGTGCCTGGAGGTCTTGCACAACCTCCCTCTCGAGGAGGAAGTGGAGGTACTGGTGCGCGTCCCGGACGGATACACGACCAGGCTAGTGACCACTTTCAGCGAGGATGGTACGCCTCGTACCACCCGGTATACGACGGCCCTGCAGAGCGTGTCGTCCCCAGTGCAGCAGCGGCGCAGGGAGTCCATACCAGAGGAGAAGATTCGCAGGCTGAAGAACACGCTGGACCAGAGCAGCCTGGTGGTGCAATCTGGCGTGCAGGCGGAGAGCGTGCCTCCCACGCTCATGACACCGTCGAAGCAGAACGGACTTATGCCCAAGAACCAGATGTCACCTGAGAGGCCCGTCTCACTTTCTGCGAGGTAAGCTCGTTAATTGTACCATCCAGCGCTACTTTAATCCTGGCTGAATCACACCCTGTAATGTTTGTTTCCCATACTGTACCAATCTGCGAGTACCGTTGTAATTGTGTTTGTTTACATGTGCGATAAACCGAATTTTCAATATCCTGTGACAATGGGTAGTTTTGTTATACGAATTGTTCAAATCATAAGGTTTCAGAATATTTAGGTTTCCATTATCGAAAGAAAGAAGACACAATTGGATAAAAAAGATCAAAACTACAGTGAAACCTGTTTTTAAAGACCACTACTGGGACCAAGAAAATGTGGTCTTTAAGGAGGGTCGGTCTCTGAATTCAGGTAATACGATACATTTTGACAAAATTTTAAGCGTACTTAATTTTATCAATAGAATTGGAATTTATTTGATTATCACTGAAACGGCTTTTATATAGATATAATATAATAAAAAGCAGTTATGTACTTACTTTTTTATAATATGTAGAGAAATACAGTGAGATTTATATATATATATATATATATATATATATATATATATATTAATAAATGAAATTAGAATATGTTTAAATTTTAAAAAAAAATGAAAAATATAATAAAATTTTGTGTTGAATTTTTCGTGCTTAGTTCTCGCCAGTATCGGCATCGCTCATTGGTCGAAACAATGACGTCATTCTCGGTAGTATTTTCCTACAGTGCGCAGATTTTGTGATGGAATTATTTTTCGAAGAAATGTTTTAAACGAAGAAATTGTGCTGAAAGATTCACTGTAATGTCTAAATGCATAACATTCTATTTTTAATAAATATCCTCCAAGAAGCAGTAATACAAGTAACTGCGTGCATGCTGCTATTGCGTTCACTGACTCCATGGATTGATTGGAAGCTGTGTTACAACTCAACTAAACATGTGTCAACTTTCGTTTTCAGCATACCGCGTGATTGTGGTTGCTGATCATCCGAATAACGAACTTACTCAAATAGGGTAAAATAAGAATTTTTTTAAGAATTCGCGGTCGTTAAATTAGGATTTTAAATAAATTTGTTTCTTATACATAGCGGTCGTTGGTCGCGTCAGGCAGGTGGTCGTTCAATAAGGAAAATAAACCATTATTTATAATTATATTGTACTCGGGACCACTAAGACATGTTCGACAAGACCAGGTGGTCGTTAAATACGGGGGTCGTTCAACACAGGTTTTACTGTATCTATTACCTCAGTATTTTTTTCGGTCCACTAGAAAACAAACACGGCGAGAAAGCCGTGTTTGTTTGTGCAGAAGGTTGTGCCGGCGAGAAAGCCGTGTTAGACAGCTCGGTTTCTAGTATCCTTAGTAACATTTCTAGTCACGCTATGACGTCACCTTCACTGCCATGTAAGGAGAACGACATCACAGCATGACGTCCCTCTCCTAAGTCGCAATTAAGGTGTGGTGGCTCTGGTGATATTGTAAGTGCAGTATCTTAAATAACCGTTATTAGGTCGTTGCAGTGAGGTCATAGCCAAATTTCACAATCTAAGGTTACTAGACATGTACGAGCAGTCGCAAGTCTTCATTCTTGTGACCAAGAGTAGCTAATTGTAACCACAGCTATACAGTTCAATCTTGATAACCCGATGTATATGAGACTAGAAAACCGCCGGATTACCAAAAAATTAAGATGTCTTGCTCTTGTCACGAACTTAAAGCCATGTGCTTTCGTTTGGTCGATATTGTTCAACACTAAAAACACTACAAAATATGTTAGTTAAGCTAGAAAATACTAGCGGAAGAGAACGGGAGGCACATGTGCGGGCATGCTTGTTTATATCTGCTTCCGTAGGCGGATCGGAAGAAAATATGACATGTTTTTCAAAATCGCCGGAGTATTGAACGTGACGAACTAATAAACCTTTGGAATGAATCCAATTTCATAACCTCATGTTGGGATAAATTATTTCACTCATTTCACGGTTATTCATATTGTGTCTTTGTTTTTGTTTTTTTCCTTTATCTAGCAACTGCCGTGATGCATAGTGTGGCTTTCCTAAAATTAAGGAAACCCACTCTATGCATCCTAACATTCCTAAAGGAGTTCCCTCTTTCTCAAGCATTTTGAACATTCAGTTGAAATGCTGAAAATCGGTTTTGCAAATCGGTCACTGAATATTTGAAACCACTAGCATAAAAAATATCTAAATTCCAAAAAAGCTTCGTAGAATTTATCGTGTCAGTAGAAAACCCGAGACACTTTATCAGCAGCTGTGGATCCTGTGGGAGATAATAATTCTTCAAATAGGATAACAAGCAGATTTTAAGGTTAAGTCGTCGAAATGCCCATTTGGTGTAATGACAAACAAACCACTCTATCACATCTTCGGTCAGAGCTCGATTCCTGGCTTGGATGTTACCTTGATTTCCCCTCTAAAGGGGCAAACGTTGGCCCCCAATGCCGATAATTCGAGCCTTGCTAGGGGCGAATTCCTGATAGGCAAGTACCTGCCCTTGGGAAGAAAAGAAAATGTTTAGTCTTTGACACGTAGATATCGCCTTCACTGAAGATACGGAATTAATAATAATAATAATAATTTTCCCGTTCTGCGGTCAATAACAATGGACTAAGGTCATCTTTATTGCGTCAAGCAAGGCTCAATTCTGGGACAAAAAACATTTATTACTACACTTTACTTACATCTGACATTAAGAACACATATAATATCAAACTTTCTGCTTCCGCGGTGCTCGCGAATCGACATTCTACAATTACACAGTAAATAAAATGCGACCTCTATCAGTGAGAAGAAACTGGGAGAGCAAACATTTCACAAGGATGTCCAGCAAAGGAAACACTGATTTAAAAATTACATATCTCGAAAACAAGGGGCAGTAGTAGAATGCAGCAAAAGAAATTTTTATTGTCTAACCTGTAAAAACTTTATACCGAAGTTTCGAAATGGTAGTAGTTACAATGGCTGCAAACAGAGGATGGTATACACATTTTTCCTCTAATGGAAGAGGGAGTTGTGGACTTAATGTTGAAAGCTGTGCTCTTTGGAAATGAAAAGTTTATAGATTTAAAGTTAAAAAACTTTCGACAAAGGCGGTTAGAGCCCTCAAACACCACCTTGCGTACGCCATTGATCACAGATGGCACACACATGACATCAAAATCGATCGACGATCATTATGCATGAATGTAAACTCATTCTCAGCAAGCAAGCCATAAAACAATATTCACAAAAAGTCAGACGTTTGACGTCCAGAGGTATCGCAAACGAATAATGAGGTTTCTCATCACAGCCAGTAATGTCTCAACGGAAACGGATTCACACGCCACACAAATCGACGACTGTAGGTCATTCAGCGTGCTTGGAGGGTTAAGGTAGACAGTGGCCGCATTCGTAAACGCCAAACGAGTTGCACTCGTGCAACGAGTTTCTATCTAAGGTGTTCGCAAAGGAAATTGAGTGCTTTCAGTTTAAAAACTAGAGCGTTCGTATACAAAACTGGGTGCAATTAGTTTCAAACGAAGTAAACTGAGAACGAATTAGGTTCGTTGAGTTTTACTTTCTGCGCGTTGTTTTTGTTTAGAAATGGCGTCCGTTTTTATGGAATAGTATGATGTTATGAAAAGTATTTTACGTTTACTGGACCTGCAAATATTAGTATTTGGAGGAGGAAATTGAGGCATACGTTAGAAACTACTACGAAGGTACATACTTTTTCAAAGGTAATCATTTTCTGGTATTTTTCATTTTAGTAAATTCAAAAATGCATGTTTTAGTGTCGAGATTGAAATTGATTTGAACCGTTATTAGCGAAATTTGAATTTCTCTCGCTAAATACTTTTGAAAGAATGAAGTTGAAATTTTTCTAGATTTTAATCTGTGCACTTCAATGATGACCATTCTTTCTTTTAAAAATCCTGCTGATTCTATATTGAGTATGTGCTAAAAACTCTCCTCAGCAAAGTCAACGTATTCGCGAATTGTAAACAAACACGTCTCCTAGGCGACGAAACTCAATAAACTGAAGTTGTTCGTAAAGGCAAAACTGATGACCACTGACAGCACTCAACACACGCATTCCAGTTTTCTTACGAAAACTCGTGCAACGAGTTTGTCGTATACGAATGCAGCCAGTATCTTTCAATGTGCCCTACAGAAAGTAGTCGCAAGGAGTGAGGTCGGGAGAATATGGAGGCCTGCGATTACAACGCCATCTATCAGCGGTTTTTGCAGCTACTGCTTCAAAACATCTGTATAAAGTTTTTAGAGCTTACATAAGAAACGTACCGTTTTCTGCAGCTTTCTATTGATCTTTATTTTTGAGATCGAACGACATACTGATTTTTAACATTGAAATCAGTATGTCGTTCGCTGGATACTCTGCATCTGCTTTGAAGATTAATTTAGCGAATTAAATTTTTTTGACTCCTTCCAAGTGGTTAATTTGTATTCTCGAAACAAACTGTCTCTCATTTATTTTTCTTCTATATTGTTAATATTTTCACGATCGTTTATGTGCTTGTACAAATGCTTCTTTATTTCCGGCAATTTTTCCGTGCCCATGTTTTGATAAATTGCACCACAGGGGAGTTTCCGAAACCGAAACAAGAATCATTTCAAAATTGACAAATGACTGGGACTGGAAATGACCCCATTTTCGCTTTTCTTTTCCCTCATAAGTATCCTCAGTGCGAGAAAGCTAATCAGCAGCAATTTCTTCAGACAGAAAGACAATGGAATTTTTTTTAAACTCTGGAACTTTTCTGAAACCCGCGGAGAGTAATAGAAGTGAAGATGTAATTTTTTTATGTATAAAACTATTAAGAAAAGTCCGTATCCTTTTTTTAAAAATGGATTTTGAAGAACGTCACTAATTTTTGTGTGTGTATTTGCAAATTTACTTTAAAAACACTTACAGAATTTATATTATAGAATTTTCAAATTGAATAAAATAATTAATTTTGTACAACTTGTTCTGCATTTAAAAATATAAATACTTAAAATATTATGTGAACTCAGGAAAGTCGCTGGAACAAAAACTGTACAAAAAACGGCTTTTAAATTCCAGTGATCACGCTGACAATAGAATATGTTTTTACAATCATTTTACATAATCATTTTTTAGGAGGTCACTTCTGAATTATAACAGATTCCAAGTTTTGAAAGTTCAAAAGCAACTCAATATTTTCACTTGATATTTATAATCAGTAAGTCGAAAACAAACCTTCATAAACAGACGTTTTCATTAATTTTCAAATGAATATTATAAGAGTAACAAAGAACTTAAAAATGATTTCTTTAGTGTTAAAGATAAAATTTAAAAGTTAAGCCTTATATTTTAGAATATTAAATGTATATTACCATGATTTATTTCAAAATATAAAACTCTAATAGTGTTATCGGTATTTTTTTATTATTATTTTCTTTCATAGATATTATAACTTACTAAATCATATTAAAAAATTTATAAATCGGATAAATTTAATTTTTTATGTTTTAGATTCCTAAATGTTTGGATACATTTTACAATAATTTATCTAAAAAATAATTCTTCACCACAAAAATATATTTTTTTTTCACTTGAATGACTTTTCTCCTTATTAATAATGAATAACTAAATCTTATTAAAAATCATAAGTAGTAACATTCATATATTTGACACCGTCAAAACCGAGGACTTATAAAATCTTACTGCGTGTTATTATATTCAGTTTCCTAACTGCGAAGGGAACTAGTGATACAATCCCCTTTTACTAATCTACTCAGTTTCAGAGTACAGAATTTAATTTTTATACCACAGAGCAATCGAAGCTCGAATCAACAACTAAGCCAGTGAAAAAGAAAGGGTTGCATTTGAAAATTTCAAACTTAAATGAAAATAAATATGTAGGCCGCTCTTCAAAAAGTGAAATTCATATAAAATGGACGAAATGTTAAGGTTTGAGACTGCTCAAAAGGATAGTTCTCGTCTTCTGAAAACTCTTTTCTTTTTAATTTATAGGACAAACTCTTAGGATTCGGAAACTGTTTTATTTTTGTTTCTACGATAACTAGAGGCTAAGTTGTATGAACCATAAGAATAGTATTTGTACTCTTTAACTCTTTTCTTTTTAATTTATAGGCCAAACTCTTAGGATTCGGAAACTGTTTTATTTTTGTTTCTACGATAACTAGAGGCTAAGTTGTATGAACCATAAGAATAGTATTTGTACTCTTTAACTCTTTTCTTTTTAATTTATAGGACAAACTCTTAGGATTCGGAAACTGTTTTATTTTTGTTTCTACGATAACTAGAGGCTAAGTTGTATGAACCATAAGAATAGTATTTGTACAGCATTAAAATCATATCAATGATGTATGCGTCTTCTGAAAAAGTTTTTTTTTTTTCGTAATTTTCTTTGCGATAAATGTCATATCACATAATGTGTTAAAGATATTGACTTGAAACTTAGCCAGGTTTTAGAAAATCATTATCAGCTGTGAAGCAGCATATGCTATTTCTGTGTTATCTATTGATTTTATGAAAGTTTATCCTTCAAAAAATCCTTTCTTTATTTTTTTAACAATTTGATATAAAAACTGAACTATTTTCATATCTATTATAACTTTTACAAATCTTTTGGCTCATAACACAGATAAATATACATTACCCATAGAGATATGAATACCAGGAGATGGCATTACCTATCTGATAATGAAGCCGAAACTGTAACCCAGCCGCCCAATTGCCTTGACCAAAACATTGCCGCATTAATGTGATATTCTATGGCGACAGTTCCAAATTTAAAGAAGTAATGTCGCCAAAGTTGGCGCCAAGAATAATTACGTATTTGACATAACCATAGTGATATGGACATAACTGTATTGTGTAACATTTATTTCGGATTTGTGTGCATGGCTCGAAAGTACGCTTATAAATCCACGTCAGAAGGAGACATAACTGTAAAACTTTTTTCAGTAGAATGCTGATATTTTGTATTTAGAACTATTGTAACACGTAACTGTGCATCTTTACTTTTTAATCCGTATTAATCGTGCATCTTTCACTGTTATTTAAAAAGGAATCAATAAAAACGTTCCGCCATACTTTGACCAACACAGTTACTTCATTTCTTCCAATGGTGAAGATAGCTAATGCCATCTCCTGGTATTCATATCTCTATGATGTTACCTATGTACTGTATACAGGCCTGTCGAGAGGGAGTGGGGAAGAAGGGGATTCCCCCCTCCCCCGGGCCCGTGTTTTTTCAGGGCCCGGGATAAACTTTCAAAAAAAATTATGTATAGACAGAAATAGAACTCTTTGCATTGAGTCGGCACTAGTGAAAGAACTAGACTTTAAAATTATTATTGATACTTTCGCCTCAAAAAAGAAAAACGAGAAAAGTTAATTTTTAACCCATTTGTGCCTGGATATTTTTGCGACTTTCTTCGATTTTTACTGATATCAGAAATAATAGATAAATTTCTGATGTCAACTACTTGAACAAGGGATGATTTCTTTTAAAATCATTATGCATAAAAATCGAAATATCAGCATCCTACTGGGTCATGTTAAAATATTTTGTAGAGTTGAGGCTCAGTACTCATGAATAAAGGCTAGGAAAAATAAATAACATTTTCGACTAATAGCGAAAATGCAATCCCAAAAAAGGGACGCTAGGCATAAATGGGTTAATAGTTTTGATTTTGCAAAGAAAAAATCCAATTATTCGTATTATAGAGACCAACATTAAACTATTTAATGAAAAAGTCTTTTTTAAACTAAAATTTGAAAATGCCAGATAGTGAAAAAAAAAAGCAGTTTATTTGTACTTATAAAGTGAATAACTTTTTTTTGAGGGGGGGGGGGTGAGCCGGGGGAAAGCGGGCCCGGCAGATATCCATCCCCCGGGCCCGAGTTTGTCTCACGACGGGCCTGACTGTATAAATATTATTAAAAAATATTTATTAGAGGAGGTGTAGGGCAAATGCAGTTTTTACCGAAATTTCCCTTAAATTTGCCAGTTTTTCAAAGCTTGCATTGAATTTGCATTTAAATTTTTAATTTCCGAACATGTACCATGTAAGGAAAGTATTGTAATCATGAAAAAATTCGAATTCGAGATTTTGGTGTTTTTACACGTTTTGAGGGCTTCTGAATCCATTTATGCTATTTTTACGAGATGTATGTATGTATGTGTGTATGTGTGTGTGTGTATGTGTGTTTGTGTGTATGTGAGTGAACACGATAGCTCCTGAACGGAGCATTCGATTGAGCTCAAATTGGATATATATGTCATAAACCACCGTCGCAAGACCGGTATTGATTTTGGTGTGTATAGAACTTATAGTTTTCCTACAGGGCTACGACAAAGATTTCTTTTACATTATGGCCTATGGGGGGAATTTCTTGAAAGTGCGCTAGCGTTTAAACGATACATTCGATTGAGCTCAAATTCGGTATACATGTTATAAACCACCATCCTAAGACCGGTATTGATTTTGGTGTGTATAGGACTTATAGTTCTCCTAAAAGGCTACGGCAAAACTTTCTTTTATGTTATGGCATAATGGCATATGGGGAGAAATTCTTGAAAGTGCGCAAGCGTTTAAACGGTGCATTCGATTGAGTTTCAATTTGGTATATATGTTTGAATTATTCATCGATTAAAATTTATTTAAGTGCTTGGTAATGATCTTAATCGTAAGTGTTCGGAAAGTCGAGTGGAGTCACTCCAGATTTTTAGTTTTATACTCGGTAATTTAAATTTTAAAATGTATTTTTCCATTAAAATTTTACTTTTGATAAAAAGGTGCACCAAAATAAGCTCATACCTTAAATTAAAGGTATAAATCACTCATTTCAGTGACAATTAGAACTCCAAATATAACAGTGGTTTGGACATGCTTGAGAGGGTTTAGCTCATTGGAACAATTAAGAAAACACTTATGGGAATTAAACGAATGTTGCAACGGGTTATCAGAGGAACACGCATACATAGCCAATAATCAGAATCATTTAGCAGTAATCATGTAAACAGACGGTATAAATAGAAAATTAATTTAGACTTTAAAAAGTTGGAAAATGTGCTAAAGACATATTGTTATCTTAGGGAAATAAATAAAGAGAAAATATTATTTAATATGACTATCATTGACTATGCATTTTCTGAAATGTCTGAAAACATGAAAGTTCTACTTGTAAGTGACCTTGGCTAACTCAAGTGTGTTAAGTGAATCACTGAAATAGATATTTTTAATGTGTTTTCTGTTGTCAGTTGACAAAGTCGAACTGTTTAAACACGTCAATCCGTGAAATCCGTCTTACATTAATCACCTTCACCGTCATGTGAATTATAAGCTTAAAACTCCACCGTTAAAAATCGAAGTAAACTTTTAAGGAAAGTAGAAAAATTATATAAAAAATAAAACAAGCAAAACTATTTACTACAATGCTATATATTAAAAGTGTATCATAACCCAAGCATCTTCTCTATTTTTCTTTCATGTTCCATTGTGCTAGAAAATATAGCATGGGTTTATTTACTTAAAGCAATTCGTTTCCAATTTCTTTTCAGACACAGACGCTATTTCGATGAAATCAAGGGGGAAATTTTATTAACCATTCTATTATTTTATGAGTGACAATTTTATCCATGGCTTAAGTCCAAGAACGAAATAATTCCAATCTGTCGAAAATCGCCAAGCATGGCAGCCATAGTGCTTGTTTTTCAATTTCTTATGAGTATCTTTTAAACTAAACTAATTTCATAGCGTAAAGAATGTCTTAAAAAAGTAAAGAATATGTTCGGCAAAAAATTCAAAATAATAAAATTATTTGAAATATATAATTTGAAAATTGAAGAATACGATTTCGTAAAATTGTCAAAACATTTTTGGGATTTGAAATTTATTGCACTACTGTGCAAATAATAACATAAATATTTAACTACAAAGTCTTTGTTTTTGACAGTAGTGCGTTTTCCCAATTGTCGTCTATTCGAAATATATTTCCTACGTTTTTTCAGGTGTTAAATGAATCTTTGATAAATCGACCACATTAATTCCGGTATTCCAAATCTCCAATATTTTAAAGTGAGGCAAATTTACGAGTCCGGAATTTTGAGATAATCTCATTTGAAATATAAGGCCAAAAAACAAAAATTATTTTCAGCCCTCATACCATCTTTGGTGTTTAGTAGGAGAGTCGGTGGCTTAGAAGTTAAGGGTCTGTCATCCTATAAAATATTCGATGCATCCGATACATCCGATTTCTATAAAACTAGTTGCGGGTGACATAGCTCCACAAGAATCCTTTACATTTTAACAAGTCATTTCCCGTAAAAAAAACATTGTCACGATTCTTTTTAGAAGCACTGACATCTGCTGAAAAATGAAAGAATGCGAGAACAGCTGGATAGATTGTCCAATGCTGAAAAAAGGGCAGCCGTTGCCATCGCTCGACTTAACTACCAGCAAGATGGCGGACGATCGAAACGTTTATCGCGTTTCGTTCATGAAAGAATGCGAGAACAGCTGGATAGATTGTCCAATGCTGAAAAAAGGGCAGCGGTTGCCATCGCTCGACTTAACTACCAGCAAGATGGCGGACGATCGAAACGTTTATCGCGTTTCGTTCGCGTCACATTTCGTCCGCCATCTTGCTGGTCGTTAAGTCGAGCGATGGCAACGGCTGCCCTTTTTTCAGCATTGGGAAAAGGTTGCGCCTCAAAGGGTTAACCAGTTCGTTCCCATCACTTATGCAGGGGCGGATACAGAAATGTTTTTGGGCAATAACACTGAACAGGGGAATGCTATTTTTCTATTTTTAAAACATACTTTTTTACAAAAAAAGAATATTTCAACGTATCGGTGAAAACTTTTTTGACCCGAAGAGGGTTTGTATTGCGTACGTCGATAGTCAGTTTCGCTTGTAGTTGGCACTTACCACTGGCCAAATCATAGGCGTAGAGTTATATGGGCCCGTGGGGCTCGATCCCCCCCAATAAATTGTGAATAGGGGCTGAGCCCCCCCAATAATTTACCACTCAATACAGAAAACTAATTTATACTAACATAAAAAAAGTATTCATGCCATTTACAAACGTAAAAAAAAAACCTTTACTTTATAAAAAAATTTCTTCTTTTGATTTCAATCATGATTTAGTATTCATTATGACGCCACGTAACAATGTTACTATAAGCAGCCCTCGCTAGGGTCTGGTTCATTAAAATCAGATTATGCAATGTAAAGTATGAAATGAAGAAAAGTTCAGATGTGTCTAAAATGCACTATCTCATCGAAAATGTTTTTTTTTCCTCCTTTGGATTTTTTACTCTGCTACTATTTTTAACTTATAACATGGTAGGAAGATACTAACATGGATACTTACCTTACATAGGTGCAGAATTCTATGGACCCATAGAGCTCGAGCGCCTCCAATAATTTACACTTATATATAGTAAGTCATAGCTGCCAACTACTACGGACAATAATTAGCCACTTTTTGTTAACAATATATATTTTACTTATTTTTTTTAAATAGTAACCAGCTCGCGCGCGCAGCACAAAAATTTTGCTATATTTTAAGACGAAAAATCATGTACAAAAAGGGGTTAATTCTATTCCGTAGTAGTTGGCAGCTATGAGTAAGTTATATGTACGTGAATCAGTGGCGTAGCCAGAAATTTTTCATGGGGGGTGGGTTACGACTTCTGCAACTCACATATGTGTATACCGGTGTATAATAAGGGAGTGAAGAATATACATTTTGTGTGGCAAAAATTCCTCATGGGGGATGGTTATGACCCCCCTAACCCCCCCCCTTCGCCACTGACGTGAATATATTTGGTTGCGGGGCCCAGCCCCCCCCCAATAATTTTGAAAACTTTACGCTTATGGGCCAAATGTGACGATAAAGCACAAGTCTAGCGTACAGGGTCCAACTTGTGGAGATGGAATCCCATTTGCTCCGCTGGTGAAAACTCAAGACATTTTATATGTTTTGATTCAATATCACCTCTATGATTTTCTCGAAATCAACACTACACAGGCCACGCCGAAATGATAAGTTTGCGCTAAATAATAACCTGGGACTATACCGCTTCGGTAAGAAAAGTTGTGGATATAACGCTAGCGTTATGATATAGTAAGAGTAATTAAAATTATGATCATTTTTTTAAAAAATTAGTTTCCATGTCCATTATTAATGACTATGTCATTTTATCTCTCACCCCCTTTGTTGAAATTTGTCCGAAAAATGTGTCCCAAAAATGCGACATAAAAGTATGCGACGTAATTTTACATATAATTAAATACTATTAGTTCACTACAGCTTTAACCTATTGTTACAATATTTCGTGAGCTGTAGGATAGCATTCACTTGTATTTTTTACATATATTTAAATACTATTAGTTCCCAACAGCTTTAATCTATTGTTACACTATTTCGTAAGCTGTAGAATAGGCATCACATGTATTTTTCTATAAATTGGTTACAATCCTAAAAATTTCAACATAGGGTTACCAGGCAAAATACACGAAATAATGACATAGTCAGTGCGGCATAAAATGACATATTCAATAGATATCGTTTTAACCCTTTGAGGCACAACCCTTTCCCAATGCTGAAAAACGGGCAGCCGTTGCCATCACTCGACTTAACTACCAACAAGATGGCGGACGATCGAAACGTTCATCGTAGCTGGCTGAGCCACACAGCCAGCTGTCGTCAAAAAAGGGTCTCTAGATCTGTGGTACGCGATGGACGTTTCGGTCGTCCGCCATCTTGCTGGTAGTTAAGTCGGGCTGGTAGTTAGTATGGCAACGGCTGCCCTTTTTTCAGCATGGGGCAATCTATCCAGCTCTTCTTCGCATTCTTCCATTTTTCAGCAGATGTCAGTGCTGTTAAAAATAATCGTGACATTTTTTTTTACGGGAAATGAAGTGCTAAAAAGTAAAGGATTCTCGTGGTGCTATGTCACCCGCAACTACTTTTATAGAAATCGAATCTATTCTTCGCGACTGGCAACTGTCAAAACGTCAGAATTGGGTGTTCCCAGAGCGGGATCACTGCGCCTTAAAGGGTTAACCCATTTGTGCCTGGATATTTTTGCGACTTTCTTCGATTTTTACTGATAACAGAAATAATAGATAAATTTCTGATGCCAACTTCTTGAACAAGGGATGATTTCTTTTAAAATCATTATGCATAAAAATCGAAGTATCAACATCCTACTGGGTCATGTTAAAATATTTTGTAGAGTTGAGGCTCAATACTCATGAATAAAGGCTGGGAAAAATAAATAACGTTTTCGACTAATAGTGAAAATGCCGTCCCATAAAAGGGACGCTAGGCATAAATGGGTTAATATGGCAATAATGAAACTAAAAAATTAGGAGTTGGTCTCCCCCTGACGAGGCTCGAACAGCCGAGATTTTTTTAATTAATATCAATGTTTTGAAATTTTTAAAGGTAATTTGCGGGAGGGGGTTCTCTTTTTGTTGGGGGGCCGGAAGCTTGCCCCGCAAGCTCTCTCGCAAATCAGTTATTTGCCTCTGCAGGCATTTCCGTGCCACAAATAACATGGCTTACCTTTGCGGCACATTTCTAACAGGTTTCGAATGTCATATTTCTACTCTTTGGGTTTTACCTGTGCAATGTGTTCACACAGGACTGAAGTACAACAAAACATTTTCTACCCTTCTCCGATGCCTACAGTTTATTACCCCAATATACATCAGCGCAGCTTGGATTTTTTTTTCTCTCGTAATAAAGATAAAGTCTTTGTTCGCATCTGTGTTGTGTGTGTTTTGTGCCAATACTCATGTGTGAAAACAGATTTATGGTCCGGCCTTATCTGTTTCCCTGCATTTGAGCTTTATTTTTGCAAGTTTCCTTTCGTGCATTTTATTACTTTCCGAACATGTACCATGTAAGGAAAGTATTGTAATCATGAAAAAATTCGAATTCGAGATTTTGATGTATTGACACGTTTAGAGGGCTTCTGAATTCATTTATGCTATTTTTACGAGATGTATGTATGTATGTGTGTATGTGTGTGTGTGTGTGTGTGTGCATGTGTGTTTGTGTGTATGTGAGTGAACACGATAGCTCCTGAACGGGGCATGCGATTGAGCTCAAATTGGGTATATATGTTATAAACCACCGTCGCAAGACCGGTATTGATTTGGGTGTGTATAGGACTTATAGTTTTTCTACAGGGCTACGACAAAGATTTCTTTTACATTATGGCCTATGGGGGAAAATTCTTGAAAGTGCGCTAGCGTTTAAACGGTCCATTAGATTGAGCTCAAATTAGGTATATATGTTATAAACCACCGTCGCAAGACCTGTATTGATTTCGGTGTGTATAAGACTTATAGTTTTTCTACAGGGCTACGACAAAGATTTCTTTTACATTATGGCCTATGGGGGAAAATTCTGGAAAGTGCGCTAGCGTTTAAACGGTACATTCGATTGAGCTCAAATTGGGTGTACATGTTATAAACAACCATCGTAAGACCGGTATCGATTTTGATGTGTATAGGACTTATAGTTTTTCTACAGGGCTACGCCAAAAATTCCTTTTACATTATAGCCTATGGGGAGAAATTCTTGAAAGTGCGCTAGCGTTTAAACGATACATTCGATTGAGCTTCATTTTGGTATATATATTTGAATCATTCATCGATTAAAATTTATTTAAATGCTTGGTAATGATCTTAATCGTAAGTGTTCGGAAAGTCGAGTGGAGTCACTCCAGATTTTTTATTTAATATGAACTTTCGAGAGATAAAAGCGAGAAACATACATTATGCCGATCGCAACAATCTATATTAGCCTGAATTTTCTGTTAGAAAAATAGTTGGAATTTAAGCATTAAAATAGGTTTCATTAGAATAATGATGTGATGTACTTCCGCTAGCTTTAAGACACATTTATACATATTTTATTAAATACAGGGTGTTGCATAAAGGAAAAACTACGCATTACCATAAAATGTACATGATGATGAAAATCTATTAAAAGATGACATGAACGATGTTATATTAATTCAACACTAGGCTAATATGGGCTTAAAAAATCTGGTGTGTATGCCACATGACTTCGTCACGCATCTATTAAATTGCATACATTTTTATGCATTTCATTTAAACTTACTGCATTGCCATCGAAATAGATATACACAGGGTGTCCCTAAATGCTGGTAGCAAGCTTTAATTCTTTATCCATTATAGATAAATGGACATTGCAAAATTTTTAAAAATATTCAAAATAAAGTATGAAAAAAGGCTGCTCTAAGACAAAAATTTTTCTCCTTATTTTCAAAAAGTGACACCTTTTAAATTTTTATTTCCCCCCCCCCAAAAAAAAAAAAATTCCATTTTGTAAATATGAGCCTTACACTAAAGAGGTTGTGTACAAAATTTTAGAATTATTTACAAAAAAAGTTTCAGAGGTATGAAGATAAATATGTGCTGACTTAAACCATTATTTTATAGATCTCGAAGGGGAAAAAAATCACGTCATGGGATTGCATTTCAGGTGTCATACAGATACTTACTAATTTTTTCACACTTTAGCATAATGAATTGTTGCATTTTAATTCATGTATAGCCCCTGACTATGTTTGTTGATAGATATCTCTGAGACGTTTTATGATACAAGGCTGACATTTTGTGCATTATCTCAATAGTGTGTAAGACACGTTTTGCTAATTGGGTTTTTTCTTCTCCGGGGCTCATATACAAATTTAAAAAGGGTCACTTTTAAATAATTAATTAACGAGAGGATTGTTTTCTACTTTATTTTGAACGGTTTTTTTTATGCTGAACATTTATCGTTAATAGATAAGAATTACAACTTGCGACCCCTGGCGGTTACACCTTGCATGTTTATTTCAATTTCGATCATCCTACGGCCGGAAATGTTGACTATTTTACTATGGGGACAGCGTACATGTGGGCCAGTCCAAAGAATCAAGTCCAAGTCAGGAGTTGAACCAATGCCTATCATCTCACAGAGGGTTGCGTTAGCCAATACACAATCGGAGACATACATAATCAATTACAAGTTCCGTAAAAAATAAACAAAAGTTTATGTCCTTTATTTTTAATAAATGGGACAAAATTGTGATGTATTTTAGGAGTTGGAGCTTAACGTTTAATTTTCTTTCTAACATTGAAATATAAAGACCACGATTCAGTGGTTAGTTAGTCTAAAACTTCTCAGAGGAGAAAATTTGAATTAATACAAAACTTAAATTCTTACGTGGCCCCGTACGGAAAATTCCGAACTAAAAAAAATGTGGTTATTCTAAAGAGGAGAAGTACGAAATTTGAACATTTTATATAAAAAGTGCTAAAGATATGAAAGTAAATACCAGCTTACTTAAACCATTTTTACATAGATCTTGACGCGGGAAAAAGATCACATCGGACGATCCCATTTCAGGGGTTGGACACAAATTACGACAGAAAACAATGATTGACATAAACGATATCCACACTCACACATGCGTGACCCCTCACTAAGATAGATTAAACGCATGTCGGAGACATTTTATGATGAAGTGCTTAAATCTTGTGCATCACTTAATTAGAGTATATAACACATTTTAAAACAAGTTGGGAGTTTTTGAACGAGGCCATATGAAAATTCATTTTTTTTTCTGTAAAAGTGCTTATTTTCGTGAGCCGTAATTTTCGCTAAAATGCAGATATCGGTGATTCGCGAGCTGAAAATTTCGCGAATTTTATATGAATCGAACAGGAAGTTGAAAAATCCTGAATGTACCTAAATATAGAACCGATTTTACATAAGACACTCTAAGAAACTTCCTTTTGTCCAAAAAGTTTTCCACCCCCCTCCCCTCCTCTCCCTATTTTGAATGTCTACAAAGAAGTTGGTATAAATATTGTAAGTGAATGGAGCTGCATTGTATTAGTTGTACTGTGGTTTTATATTCGAGAAATAGTTGCGTAGTATTCAAGAAACAGCTGTAGGGAACAAAGTTCTCAAGGAAGAGTTTGTAACTGTACAATAAATCATTAAAATTTGGTAAGAGAAAAAATTCTGATTTTTTATTATTATTTGAAGCGAAAAAACAATTTTTTTTTTTCGCAAGGCTTTAATTTTCACGATTATGATGGGCTCTCAAAAATCGCGAACATTAAAGCTTAGCGAAAATAAGTGCTTGTACAGAATTCAAATTCAATTCCTTAGAAATTTTAATCCATGTTATAGAATTCTGTACCTTTTTTTAAGGTAAATTACTAATATATTTTTTTACGTTTATGATCAATATTTAACACCTTAATTCTAGCGCTTTAATTCCTAGCCGACATAAAAAGAATGATTAAATTTCCTGTACGCAGAAAAAGAACATCCGTTGCCACCTCTCTATTTAACTCCCAGCAAGATGGAGATTCGATCGACCGCCATGTTGCTGGTAGTTAAACCGATGGATGCCCATGGATTCACTTTTTCATCGTTCGGTAGTATATCCAGTTGTTTTCCTATACCAGTGTGAAGATGTCAGTGGGGCAGAGGAATATAAATCCAAGATCACAAAATTCTTAGAATACCCCTGTATATTAGAAGTTTAACCCTTTAACGCGCAGTGTTCCCGCTCTGGGAACACCAAACTCTGACGTTTTGACTGTTGCCAGTCACGAAGAATAGGTTTGATTTCTATAAAAGTAGTTGCGGGTGACATAGCTCCACGAGAATCCATTACTTTTTAGCACGCCATTTCCCGTAAAAAAATAGTCACGGTTATTTTTAACAGCACAGACATCTGCTGAAAAATGGAAGAACGCGAGAACAGCCGGATAGATTGCCCAATGCTGAAAAAAGGGCAGCCGTTGCCATCGCTCGACTTAACGACCAGCAAGATGGCGGACGATCGAAGCGTTCATCGCGTGCCACAGATCTAGAGATCCTTTTTTGACGCAGCTGGCTGTGCCCGCGCACAGCCAGCTGCGTCAAAAAAAGGATCTCTCGATCTGTGGCACGCGATGAACATTTCGATCGTCCGCCATCTTGCTGGTCGTTAAGTCGAGCGATGGCAACGGCTGCCCTTTTTCCAGCATTGGGAAAGGGTTGCGCCTGAAAGGGTTAACTTCCACAAGCCTGATATCAGGCGTGATTAAATGAAACCGCACGGGGAAGTGGTCTTAGGTGTGTTGGGAAATTAAAGAAAAAAGAAAAAGCAAACGGTTTCGCTTCACGGAATATTATGATAATCCAGGCTTTTATTGCAAAAATATATGCTTACCGCGATCCCACACAGAACAAAAGAATGCTCCAGTCATGCGGTCGGGCGGCTTTCCCGCTTCGGGCCCTGCGGTTTATTTGGAGAGATATCGCTTGAGATTATGTACTTTTTTTACGATGTTTTACGCAATGTGTCTTGAAAAAAGAATTATCGCCCATGTGACTACAAAAATGTTTGTGATTTTTTTCCCCCGTTGGGCTTTTCTATAATGATATTTATTTCCATTCTTGTTATTTTTAAATTCAACATGGAGCGATATTTTTAATTAAGAGATTACATAAGCGAAGTGTGGGTGTTCTTTATAGCAGGCTTATTTATTTATTATAAATGATATTTATTCTCGCTCTAGTCATCTTCAATTTTAAAAGCCATTGCTTACTAAGCATAATTAATTTTTTTAATTAAGAATTGACATAAGCAAAGGGTTCGAATTCCTTAAGACTGAGCGTCCCTTCTCTTTCTAATTATTTTGTTCAATTGAGATATAATTATGTGAATCATACTTTTTACTTTATAGTGATTCACGTAGGTGAAGTTCATTTCAGGTACGTACTTCGTCGTTGGTCTGTCTAGTGTATTGGTATTACTTGTCATTCCAAATATTCAATCAAAATATCATAAAATGTTTTTTTATTAAATACTTTAGAGGAGCTTTTCACATCCGGTGAGGGGGGGGGGGGGTGGAAGAGCGTTTGCAGAGTGGGGAGGAACGGGCAAAAAACTCATCTCATTCATATTCCAAAACATATATATTTTCGCTTAAAATGTTTAATCAAACTTATTGATAAAGTTATTTTGTAGAAAATTCGAATAAACGCTCATTCTTGAAGAATGTAAAAATTAATATATGCTGGAAAATGTGAGGTAAGGGGACTCCACCGTAAGGTTGGGGGGGGGCACGAAATTAAAAGTTTGGGAACCACTGCTTTAGAACATAACCATAGCCGAGTGAAGATGGTAAATAACTTAAGCATGGAAGTTCTGTGTGCGGGCCTACCGCGCGGCTGTCGATCTAACAGTCTGGAGTTTTGAACGGTTTTCTCAAGATGCAACGTGAATACGCGTTAGAACCCCTTAAAAAGTCAGCCGACCAAGACACCTGCCCCCCTCATAACCAAATACCAGTCGTGTACTCTTGACATAATATAAAAACCAAACCCACATATTATTTATTGTATCGTTTTATTTTCTTTCTATTTATTCAATAGTTTAATTGAAATGCAGGTATTTGCCTTTGCCGGCCTTTCATATGCATCGATGTGTACCGGCCTTTCATATGCATCGATGTTTTCTTTCTAATTATTGATCGTTTCAACAGTAACTAGTTGACTGATATGCTTTATTAATAAATCGATAAGTCGATAGAAGTGCTATTTGTGTTTTTTTTTCCATTCAAACTATCCACCATTTCATATTTGTAATTAGGTGAATTATGCTTTTATTAATAATCGAGGCAGGAGAGCATACAAAAAATACGAAATTTTTTTGAAAACCTATTAGTAGTTCATATTGAGACTATGATAAGTTTTGTTTCATTTCAATACAGGTTGCCCTACAATGATTGAGAAAAATTTAAGAGAAGGCAGAGCACATTATAAAGTTTCATGATCACTCTAACAATGTGGGTTCGGATTGGTGTCTTCACGTGATTGTTAATAATCACTTAGGAACAAGTGTTGAAATAATAGTGAACTTTCCGACCTTATTGTTCATTGAAAACTAATGTATCTTTTTCACAGAGAACACAAGACTGAAATTAATAATTTAAAAATTCTGTATTATTTCATGGATGAAGTTTTCGGAGACAATCCCACTGTTTTTGAAATTTGGTTAAAAAAAATTCGCGAACACTTCAACATGTTTTCCCAAAGTGATTATTATCAAGTAAAGTGGAAACGATGTTTTTGACCACCTCCATTGCTTTGATATTCTGTTTCCTCATTGCGTCGCTACCTGCATTTAAAGTGTATCTCAATCATTATGGGAAATTCTGATTAATGTCATAAAAGTACACTTGTGTCAATTCCCTTTGAGTCAAAGATATGTTCATAGAAATGCTTTTTCCCTATTTCGTTCACTCCGGTGTTTTCTGCTTACATAATTTGTGAACGTTTTTGTGAAACAATTTTTGTGGACATGTTTTTGCAGACCGATTTGCATCGAATGGTTTTCGTTGCATTTTTAATAGGGTTGCCAGACAGCGTGAGGAGAGCGGGGAGAATGAAATGTTGAAAGTCGCCAAGGTTTTCATTTTTTTGTGGTTTTACGTCACGTTTGGTGCGAAGAAATAGGTCACTAAACCTGGACCTCGCTTGGCGTAATTTTCCGTAGTTGGCTAAAATCTGGCAAGCCCCACAGTTTAATGGAAAAGTATAGATAGAATATGCCTGGTGAAGATTCGAAAACAATTTTTGTAAGAGATTTTAATTACAGAACTTTTGATTTAGTGCGCGAATTTAATTTACAGATTTCAATTCTGAAAAGTGTTTTATGGAACAAGAAAGACAGACATAGATACACTTATGGATTATAATGTACATTCCAAACAGTATCGATAAAGGCGAAGAGTGTAGTTAGAATATGCTTGGCAAAGCTTCAAGAAGTAGATTTCTATTTCAAGGATTTGTTTTATGGAACAACGAAGAAAAATGCGGTGCACTCATGAATAATGATACACTTTCCAACTTAATGCAATAAGGAAGAAAGATAGGGACAACGCATAGATTATGATACACTTCCAATCAGGGGCGTAGCCACAAATTTTTCATGGGGGGGGGTTACGACTACTACAACTCATATATATGTATACGTGAGTGTGATAATGTAGTGAAGAATATACATTTTGTATGGCAAAAAATTCGTCATGGGGGGGTTATGACCCCCCTAACCCCCCCCTTGGCTACGCCCCTGCTTCCAATATATACCACTTTAGTGTGTATTTAAAATATAAGTGTTTCAGATTTTTTTAAATTGCAGTGTAGGGTGTTTTATGCATCAGTAAAATATTTTAATCTTGTTACTGATCCAACACGCACAAAGTGAAATCGTTCTTTTTCAACAATGTATCTCAAAAGTCTGCTAATGCAAACTTCAAAATCGATATAACTGAAACAAAAAGTCTTTTTCTCAAGAAAAGTTTCTTAAAGCCCAATTTTTAAAAAATAAAATTAACAGCAACTTTTGCTGTGCTAATCCTTTTGATGTTAACTTAAAAATTTAGCGTACAAATGCATTGCAGAATAATTTCCAGCTTGAATCCAAAACAAAATCGAATCAACAAGGATAAAACATTTTAAACTAGCACTTTAAAACTCTGATACCCTTATTTGCTTTTAATCCTAATAAAAAAATAAATGTAATCTTAATTTCTCGCTAAGCTCACCCCACTCTCAGTGTTTAATCGGTATATACTTACATCCTGAAAGTTTAACCAAGAGATTTTTTTTTTCTACTTTGAAAGCTTAAAATAGACTTCTGGAAGTTTGGTTTTATGAAAATTTTATGTCATCCAAGCTAAGTAATTAGGGTTTGAAATATGCATAAAACCGTTTCCTCGAGCATTTTCTCTTATTTAGAACTTTAATTTGCTCTAAGAGAATGTTTTACAAATGATCGAGAAATTAAGTTGCAAGGTTATAGATTGCAGTGTTTGGAATTTACTTAACGTAAACAAGGTTTTTGTGGATTTATGTGTAGATGTACTACAATTACTTTTCATGGTGGCAAACTCTTCTAAGAAATTAATTGAGTTCTAACCTATTGCAGTACTGAGAATTTAAGTAGCATTAAACGAGGTTTCTATGAGTTTATGAGTAACTTTATGGCAACTCTTTTTCACTGTGACAAACCCTTCTAAGAAATTAATTTAGTTCCTCTCTATTGTTATGCAGAGAATTTAAATACCGTCCCACAGTGGTCAAGTTCCAGTCATCTCGGTTCCCATAAGAACAATAAAAGTGAAGCGCCACCGATTTTGATCAGCGTTCGTGAGGGTGAGAACCTCTGTTCGCCTGGACTGCTGTAGGATCGTGTATTCTAAAGGGAGCTGGTGCATGTAAAGTTTTTCGTGGCTCCAATATCCACAATGCTCAAACGATACATCTTGGGGGTACTAATCCAAGTGCTAGTCTCTCATCTAAAATGGGATCAAAATTGGAAGACCCTAAATTAAGTAGATCTCACTCCCGCTTGGGCTCAATAGAATGGTAGTCATTCAATCTCGTTCATCACCGTCGTATACATAGGATATGTCGCCTGGTAGCTGGACGGAGGGTATTTTGTTGTTTTTAACTCATACTGCTTTAATTGCGTATTTCTGAATATTTTTAAGCTGTAACTTATTTAAGAAATATTTTACTTGTCTTTACACATCTCTGACCCATATTTTAAGGCTCTCTTTAAACTAAATTGGCTCATATAGTAGGGCTTTTCCGTCTTGAAATGTGTGTACAGTTTACATGAATGCCACCTAAGCATTTTCAAATGCACAAGTTTTCAGCTTTCACTTTTATACAATAAGAAAGCATGAAAATACATAAATTCTTACGAAATTCGATTTATTCTTGTTTTCGAAAAAAGGGAAAGTAAAATTTCTTTTCCAAGTGATTGGGGAAAATGTACACAGGGACAAAAGGTAGCTCTTTCTTTGTAAAGAACGATACATTTCTAGCATTAGGGAACATTTTCCTTTTTAATTACAATGTATTTGTCGTATGTTTCGCTAGAAACTTTTAAGTATAATGCTAATTCAGAAAAAAATATTTAATATTTTTTAGTCATTTTTAACTCTCTGATCCTCTTGTAAAAGAATAAAAGCGACAAATTTTCCCTGCATTATAAATTCAGGCAGTTGTGTGAGAGGAAGGTTTTAGCTATGATGGTTTATGAACCCAACGCAGAACAGAGGTTAAAATCTGGAGTATTTCGATATTTGAAATGGTGTAATGCTTTGTAACGGTTTGAAAATGCTTTTTATAACCGATTTTCTCTTTCCGTTGTAGCTCCGCCATGGTTGAGTGGATAAAACACTGACAATGGTAGATTGCTGAAGTGTGGTGGTCCCTGATTCAGGCTCGCTGCACGGCTGTCGATCGAACCGTCTGAAGTTTTGGCAGGTTTTCTCCAGTTGCAATGTAAACGCGCTTTGGAACCCCCCTTAAAAGGCATCCCCGCACTCCCCCCATGCAGGCTTGCCATTACGCAAAGCAAACTATTTCCGTGGTTGCTTTTATTTAGACTTGTTATACTGTTTAAATTGTCTGAACCCACTAAAATCTTTTGAAGTGGGTGTCTTCCTTTTAAGTGGCTTTTCAAATAAACGATTCAAAGATTCAAATTTTATTTTTCCGCTTTATTTAAAATACACTGGGTGGACTAAAAATTCATTAGAACAATGAGTGTCGAGGTACACGAATTTCGTTGCAAAATTTCACGGAAAAATGAGACTTAATGTAAAATTTCTTTTTAATATGGATAGTTATAAAAACTACCGGTGCCCCAGCAGATTACGCTGCAATCGAAATGAAATTAGGAATAATTTTTGAAGACACGCATTCCAAATTGTTCGTAACAATAGCAGATTTCTCACCTCACTGTGTAAAATGTATTTCAGTTTTCGAACGGCAGTAGCCATTTTTTTTCCAACCCAAAAGGATCAACACATGAAAAAAGAAACCCATAAATTGCTGCAAAATGGTAAATGTATGAGGTACAAAAACCGCGTAAGACATTTGGAAAGGAAAGCAGTTCTTAATTTCAACGTCAATTAAGAGTCTGAGAATGCAGTTCAGAATTACCTTGGTTTGCCAATTTTTCCATAAAATGTGTGACAATTCATGTTAAAGCGACATTAATGCTAAGAAAAATGTCGGTGTTTCTTTTCCATAGGTTCAAATATTTCTTTACTGCATTTGTAAAATTACTGTTGTTATGTTTCTCCTCATCACAAACTCATTGTTTCATATAATTATATTACACATTTCACCCTGTTGGTTAATTATACGGTGTGGAAATTCATTCATATTAATGAGTAAGTCTGCACTTGGTCTTAATTTACCACTGTGACAACGGACTAGTCTTAAAAATTAATTTTATTGAAAAAATTATGCAAATATCTTTTAGTCCCCTTCCTATCAATACATCGCTGCATACGAATTATCTACTGCTCAAAGCAGTGCTGCAGGTCATTAGGCGTCACCCTTTCAGTAAGTCTGCAGTTTTGTCTTCACTTCTTCTACAGACTGAAAATGTGTTACCTTAGATGCACTTTTTAGGTCAATTAGAACGCTCATCTTCTTCAAAAATCTCTCGATTTTCGAAAATGATTTGTGCCATTCAAAAATTTGATTTGAATTGGAAAAAATGACAAAATCAAATGTCAACAATATTCCATTTCCACAACCCCGCACTAATTCAACCGGCTAGGGCAAACGCAGTCCAGTTTTTTAATTATCACAGTGGTATAATCTTTCACAATCAAATTCAACATTTTAAGGAATGTACCGAGTTATAAAAGAAACGTTTCCTACTTCAGAAGCCACTAAAATTAGTTGATTAGCAATAATATTATCTCTATTGGTCCAAATGAAATAATATTTGAAGCACAGATAATTGAAACGATGCGCTTCATATTTATTGAATAATAATAATAATAAAGAATAGTACCTAAATTCATCTATAGTTGGCACTCAAAGGATACCATTTGCGTAAATTGAAAATATGAAACATCATTTACTCCACAACACATGTCTATTAGCTTTATTCTTTAAATGAAAAGAAGGTGGATTCTGCACCAGAATTAGTTACATGTCAGCATTTTCATGCTTAAAGTGTGCCAGAAAAGAGCCGCTACAAAAATAGTTCCACTAGAACCACGAGAACTTCGTCGCAGCAGTAAAAGAATTCCGTTGTATGAAGTAGATACCAATAAGTATTTACTATTAAGTCTACCAATAAGTATAACTAGTCTACCAATAAGTATTTGGACACCTATGCAAATGACGATATCTGTAGTCCTGAGGTACGTCACGGCCTCCGGCGCTATATATCGTGTAGGAAACAGCATCGGCATGAGTCGCATGCAAGATGCCGCGCAGTTCGGAGCTCTCTGATTTCGAGAAAGGTATAATTATCGGGTACCACAAATGTCGCCGATATCCTTAAGGGACATATCTAGCGATCTGAAGTACCCAAAATCGACAGTGGCCTGTGTGATTAAGAAGTGGAAGGTGAGCGGTGATTGTCGGAATGTGCCCCGAGTCGGCAGACCAACGAAACTGGGAAATAGAGACCGACGAGTGCTATCCAGAGAAATTCGGAAGAACCGCACCCAACCGATGGCCCTCATCCGCGAGGAGTTTCAACAGGCATCCGGGAGTATTGTTTCAATGAATACCATCCGTAAAGAAGTACATCTGCTTGGTTTTCATAGTCGTGCTGCTGCCCATAAGCCTTTGATCACAAAGTCCAACGGCGCTGCTCGGTTAATGTGGTGCAAAGCACATCGAAATTGGACCGTAGATCAGTGGAAACGGTTTCTTTGGAGCGACAAATCAAGGGTCACCCTTTACCGTTCGCATGGCAGGGTCTGAGTCTGGCGTCTGCCTGGAGAACGTCTCCTGCAGTGTGACCAGATTGAGTAGATTTCTATTTTTTTTAGGAGGTTTTAAGTGAAATTTTGAAGTCCAGTAGAAAGTGTAGTAGATTCCATTTATGAGTACATTAAATGTACTCAAACATGCAATCTACTATATTTTCTACTGGACCTCAAATTTGACTTACAGTCTACTCAAAATGTAGAAATCTACTCAATCTGGTCACACTGCTCCTGCCAGAATGCATTGTGCCAACAGTCAAGTTCGGCGGAGGTGAATTGTGGTCTGGGGGTGGGTGTTTCTCCTGGTATGGACTGGGACCCTTGGTCCCCATTCATGGTAAGCTCAACGCCGATGCCTACTGCACTATTTTGGATGACAATGTGCTTCCTACGTTGTGGCAGTTTTACGGGTTGGACCCCTGTTACTTTCAGGACGATAATGCCAGTTGTCATGTTTCGAGGTTAACCAAGGCTTGGTATGGTGCCAATGGAGTTCATCGAATGGACTGGCCTGCCCAGATCCCAAACCTGAACCCTATCGAGAACCTCTGGGACGAGTTGGATCGCCGAATTAAGGGGTGCACTACCCGTCCAAAATCGGTGAAGGAACTTCTATGTCTACTCCAAGCCGAGTGGAAGCCAAGTAGTCAGTTGCTGCACTCTTAAAAATTTGATACAACATTTCGCCATAACATGGCACTAGAAAAGCTGGCTCTATAAGATGGTGAAATCTTGTTCCAACATTTGTTTCTTCAACTCCATAAGATGGTGTTACATCGTTTGGTGCTTCAACTTTTCAAATTTGGTGCTTCAAGTATAATTATACCTGACCACCAAATGTTGGAACAAGGTTTCACCCACTTATGGAGCCAACTTTCTAGTACCATGTTTTGGTGAATTGTTGAACCAAATTTTTAAGTGTGAAAGTGCATGGCACTGTGAGTGTACCAATTATTTACCGTTAAACACAATAAATATTTTTATATTTATTAAAGTGCTACTTATCGGCACATTTTTATACTAAATTTTTAATTGAATAAATATCAAGCACATTATTTTAATAATCTGTAGTTCAAATTTTGTCTTGTTTGAACCAGCAAAACGAATTCTAGAGATCTCTGAAGGGGTAAACTTGTTCCTTTATACGCCTGCATATGTATTTTTGTAATACTGCTCATAATGGATGTTCCCATATCTTTCTTGCAGATATCTCCTTTCGTAAAGGCAAGTGTAGGAAGAAAAGTTTGTGGTATATCCTATTGTACAAACGAAAAGTGCACAAACGGTATTCAAAATAAGAAAGCGTGGTTCTGCTAATTTTGTTTTAATAGCCTTACCTAAGCCTGAAATTTTTATCTATACTCATTTGTCATTTGCTAAAAGTTTTAACAGCTTCCATAATAAACCACCCCTATAAGCTAAATTAGCGAAAACTTTTTTATAACGGCTCAAACTTTAATGATGTAAAAGTCGTTAGCTTAATTTTCGAAACGGCTTTTAAAAGTTTTGCGAGGGTTAAACAAAGAAAAAAAAAGGTTAGCTCAAACAGTTTTAGAATACTGTATAGGTGTTTTCATGGAATGTCGAGGGCTGAACATAATTAGCCAACTGACTTTTTAAAATTGTTTGACCTGTTAGATACATAGACGCTTGCTTAATACATTCCGTATCTCGAAATCCAAATACTAAGCATGTTTCGAATATAACATTAACATTATGTACCTGCATTAAGCATAACGTTGATATTATATAAGCACTAATGCAATTGCACTAAGCGAAATTATAAATTATATGAATGAGCACGCTTTAAATAGAGCGTAAAGATAATCCCATCTTAAATTCTTTTTTAAGTCATTCATTGATACTTTATGTTCGCAATTGAGTACATACAAATTGCTTATATTATTATACAGGATTATTCTCCTAATTTTGTGCCACATAAAGACGATTTTCCACGGAAAATTTAATTATCTGGATTTTTTCTTTCCTTTTTTTATTACAAATTTAATCTGTCATAAAAAAAATACTTGATTAAGAGAAATTATTTAATCAGACATGAAAGGATTAATGTGTGTATTATATTAAGGAAATATACATGAGGGGTATCAACCTAGGGGAATGGGGATGCGCCATGGGTGAAGGACTTTTTAAAGGGGGTTCTAACGCATATTCACGTTACATCTGGAGAAAAAGCCTCGAAGAGCTCCGTATAATTTGATCGACAGCTGCGCCGTAGGACAGAACTTTGGAACTTCACTTCAGCTATCTACCACGTTCAGTGATTATGCACTCGGGCATGATATTCTAGTCGTTAGTTAATATATTTAGTTATATTTTTTAACTACTAAGACCTTCGATTTTAACCTCCTGGCGGAACAATTAAATATAAAGTATATCTCGACACCTTTACCTATCTCTCCTCAATCCAGACCTCCCCACCTCGGAGTTCATATCAGCACTAATGAAAGCATTTTGTTCAACGTAGGTTTTTATGCATTTTTATTCGGTGGTTTAGGGTCAGGTGGGATAATTACGATCAGCGAAATTTTAAAGAATATTAAAAATGATAAACCTTCGCAAAAATATTTGCCATTAAGCATGTAATGTGTTTTTCGCGATCGGTATCTTTCGCCATTAATATGAAGTATTTTTGAGGTAGTAACAATTGGAAAACCAACAGCATGTTTAAATTTTCAATAAACGGCTTTCAGTGTTCAAAGTTGCATGGCGAAACGGAAATTTTCTGATGCAAGCTAATTAAATTTCTTGAAGTATATTGTTAATGTATTTAAGAGCTTCCGAGACATGTTTTTCTTTTCTTTTATCTGCATGGTTAAATGTTTTTAAATCCATGGTCAAAATTCCCCACATTTTTTTTTATGAGGTAATCACGACCAAAACCGTAGAAGAAGCTATTCTGGACTAAAAAAACACAGTCTTTTGTTCACACTGCATGCGGAACCTTGCTGAAGAAAGCTGAAAAATGTTTCGGCCAAAAGTGCGTCCAGTCTGAAAAGTACCTGTTATGCGTGTTAACCCTTTAATACGCAGTGGTCCCGCTCTGGGATCACCCAACTCTGACGTTTTGACTGTTGCCAGTCACGAAGAATAGATTGGATTTCTATAAAAATAGTGGCGGGTGACATAGCTCCACGAGAATCCTTTACTTTTTAGCACGTCATTTCCCGTAAAAAAATAGTCACGATTCTTTTTTAACAGCACTGGCATCTGCTGGAAAATGGAAGAATGCGAAAACAGCTGGATCGATTGCCCAATGCTGAAAAAAGGGCAGCCGTTGCCATCGCTCGACTTAACGACCAGCAAGATGGCGGACGATTGAAACATGCATCGCGGGCCACAGATCTAGAGACCCCTTTTTTTGACGACAGCTGGCTGTGCTGTCTTGCTTGCCGCCATTCTGCTGGTAGTTAAGTCGGGTGATGGCAACGGCTGCCATTTTTTCAGCATTGGGAAAGGGTTGCGCCTCAAAGGGTTAGTTTGCAAAGTTTTAATTATTTCATGTTTCAGTCACCAGTTAAAGTGTTTTTTGTTAATTTTGTTTATTGAAAAGGGCAAGCATTCTCAACACATTTATGTAATCACAAGCTTCGAGTACGGAGATGAATGAGTTTATTATAGGTGTTAAGGTACAACTTGCAGAAAAAAAATGTCAGCTTATACCCACTGATCTAGAGCGAGATTCAAGTGAAACGCACGCGATCGCGAGTTCGAATCGAACGTTTTTCAGTCCCCAGAATGCTTCCAATAAACAAACCTATCGCGCTGACACGTGATCAAAACACGATTGTTTTGTTTCAGTTGAATAAGAAACATTGATGTATTTCGAAGTTTTCCCCTGTTCGATGCGGAAAACGTTCGAATTGTGTTTCACTTGAATCTCACCTCTAGTCAACCAATGGGCTATTCCTGTTCTTCGCACGGAAATGAGGAATTAGCACTGAGGATATTTAAAAATGCTTGTGTGCATGTACTTCTGCAGTTTTTCAAGCACGGTACGGGATGCTGCATCCGAAAAATACTTTAATTTACGTGGAAGTAATAATTTGTTTTCATTTCCAAAAATAGTTGTTTCTCCTAATATTCAGTGCCCGTCTACCAGCTACCGAACCACCTGTATGCTAAAACTTATTAGCAATTAAGGAAGAGGAGAGAAAATATATTACTCATAGTGAAGAGTACAGAAGGTAACCTATTAAGCAGAAGGTAATTGTGTAGAAAATAGTCTGCGTTTTGAGAATATGGAAAAAAGTGTATGTAAACTCATTATTTTTCAATTATTTTCTAGCAAATTCCTTTTGTATGGTGTCCATTTATTAAAACAAGCTGTTGAAAAAAAAGAAAAAGAAATATCACGCATGCGCGTTGGAAAAACAAAAATCATTCAGTAAATAAAAAAAAATATTATTTCATTTGTAGAACATCGTGATTTCAATCTTTTCTGCAAATTAAAGACAAAAAATATACTGTCTGACTTCCTGTCGCGTGGAATATTGGCAAACTGCCAGTAAAGGGAAATCCAAATGAATCCGTCGAGAAGGGGAAAAAAGCGAGCGGAGTGATTGTACATGTTTCGTCTTTTTCATTTCTATGTGATTGTACGTGGTTATTGTGATTTGAATTTTTATTCTTAGTACATCTGGTTTGATGATATCCCTCTGAATTTCTTGAAAACTGCCTCTGAATAATTTAGCGGGAAACGCACATCTGAATAGCACACCGAACAACTAATGGATGAGCTGTTTCTGCGCCTAAACTGGATGTTTACGTTTCTATCTAATCGGTAGTCAAACAGTACATTTCATAGTTCCTGCATTTATTGTTTTTTTTTTAAGCGTATCAAATAATAAAGATTGTGCAAAGTATAAATGCCGTATATTGATAACAGTAGAAAGTGCTTCATTTAAAATATTCTCTGAAAATAACTTTTGCATAATTAGCTTTAAAAAAATTGTATTTGAAAAGTTTGGTTCATAAGAACACAATAACTTTAAAAAAACAGTATGAAACAAAAAGAGTCCTTTAAATGTTCGACGAAATAAACAACTTTTGATGTTTACTTCCCCTAAAACGATCGGATCATTTCGCATAATTTATTTACAAGAAGTATGCATTTTAAATGAGAAAATTCTGATGACATCGAGTCCGAACACATAAATTAACTACTCATCCCGTCTTATCTCTGTTCGATCTCCTACCGTAAATAAGTCATGTAAGACCCCATTGCACCAGCATGCTGCATAATTTTCCAAAGTAGAGTTCTTAGCAATTTCCCAGATCTAATAAAACGCATTAGTTTATATTCCCCTTCTGATGAGGCTCCAAATTCCAGTTAGAATTTCTGGAGAGGACGCTGGCTGCTCATGTCTGTTAGTATGAATACACCACTCCTGCAAAAATAAAATAAATATGATTTACTCAAACTTATACGTATAAGGTTTTATTTACAACTAGCTGCGTACCCGTTCTTATCACGGAAATAATCGATTATTTTTCTTACACATATGTATGAAATTAAGTCAGTCGTCGTGGAATTTCAAAAAATGCAAAGGTTTTTGACCCGTGACATAAACTTTACTTTACAGGTACGAATTTTAGATGATAACTCATCTCAACTACAAAATAATGACATAAAATCTATGCTAGCGTTACTTGCGATCAAACAGGAAAAACGCAAGAAATGATTTGTAAATAAAGGTATTCCCTTTCAAAATGTCTCATTTCTATACAATAAAATCTTGCGTTTTAGACTCAAATTCTAACATATGCGCCACTAAAATAATGCCACATGCTGTTAAAAACTGCTATAGTTTGACTGCTAATTTGCCAAGGGAGATCAGTTAAAAAAAAAAAAAAAACGTGGTTAAATGAATCCAATAGCTATTTAGATTACACAGAAAATATACATTTGAAAACTGCCGTTTAACTAGATATTAAATTCTTATAGAAAGGCGAGTTAAAAAATATGATGCAGTTGGAACAGTTCTTAATGCTATGTATGGAAAAAAAAAATTCCCCTCCAGACTATTTAACTTGTAACAAAAAGTCATTTTTGCACCTTCTCTTCTGGATATAAATACCCTCACGACATTAGACCTACATAAATGCAAATTTTCAAAACGTTTGCCAAAGCATCTCAAAAAATAAACGGTAAAAACATAGTTTTTTTTTTAAACAAAGTACATTATCCTGACAAAATAAACAGCTTTCAATTTCTAAGACGCGTGTAAAAAATTTTAAATTCTCGTGTGTGTTTGTATGCACAAATATGAATTTTAAAAGCATTTTGAAAAAAAAAATATACATATCTAAGGAATATCACAAACCAAAAAATGTTTTTGTTGCAAATTAACGACGACAGGGAATTGAAAATCACTCAGGCAGTGAAAATTCTTTTGATACCTTTTCGGTTTACACAGGAGGAGAAAAAAAGCGAAGTATTAGAGGACATTTTAAAATGTCGCATTTGAAACGACAGTTACGTTAACCCTTTGAGGCGCAACCCTTTCCCAACGCTTAAAAAAGGGCAGCCGTTGCCATCGCTCGACTTAACTACCAGCAAGATGGCGGACGATAGAAACGTTCATCGCGTGCCACAGATCTAGAGACCCTTTTTGGACGACAGCTGGCTGTGCAGCAAGATGGCGGACGATCGAAACGTTCATGTCGTGCCACAGATCTATAGACCTTTTTTTGACGCAGTTGGCAGTGCGCGCACAGCCAGATGCGTCAAAAAAGGGTCCTAGATCTGTGGCACGCGATGAACGTTTCGATCGTGCGCCATTTTGCTGGTAGTTAAGTCGAGCGATGGCAACGGCTGCCCTTTTTTCAGCATTGGGCGATCTATCCAGCTGTTCTCGCATTCTTCCATTTTTCAGCGGATGTCAGTGCTGTTAAAAATAATCTTTTGACGGTGCGACGTGCTCAAAAGTAAAGGATTCTCATGGAGCTATGTCACTCGCCACTATTTTTATAGAAATCAAATCTATTGTTCGTGGCTGGCAACAGTCAAAACGTCAGAGTTTGGTGTTCCCAGAGCGGGAACACTGCGCGTTAAAGGGTTAACGCTAAACAAAAGTTGATGTATGTTCGTAATGTCGTAGTAGGTCTAGGTATGGTCTAGTAGCTAAGGTCTATTCCCATAAGAATACGGAAAGTGAAGCGGCTTTGACTTTGGTCAGCGCTTGGGAGGGTGACAGACAACCTTTCTCGGCTGGACACGCTGTAGAACCGAATTCGCTATATGGAGCTGATGCACGTTTAATTTTTTCATGCTTCCACCGTTCTCCCCGTTCAAACGATACATCTGGGTATGCCGATCCAGGTACTACGTCTCTCATCTCGAATGGGTTGAAATTAATAGATCCTGAACTAAGTCGCTCTTCCTCCCACCGGCTCAATAAAATGGAAGCCGCTCCCTTTCGCCCATCGCCGTCCTATATGAAGGATCTGGTCCCGCTCTGCGGGTTGTCGTATTACATCAACAACAGCAGCATGGTTGCGATTTCCGTTCACTACACGCTTAAACCAAACGAGCGAAATTCGATCAGTCGGAGTGATTTTTGGCCCAGTTTTCAAAAGTGTGCTTCTGCTTTAGGAGCGTTTTTTGATCACAAGAGCGGAGCGAAATATAACAATAAGCAAATAGAGGAATTCTCAGAAAAAAGAGGAAGCGAGGAGGGGAATTCTCAGAAAAAAGACTACTTTAAGAGCACTTTTGCGGCAATACCGGTAGGTTTCCATGGAAACGGATGGCTCCGCAATGTATCGTTTTTTTCGCTCTTTGGGTTTAAACGTGTAGTCTGTCCGGGTGTCTATGCCCTATAACTGTAACCTATCGATTGGTGTGAAATTCCTATCGCCATGGCTAAGGTTACTAGATGTACTAGCGAGTACAACAGTGTCCCAGTCACTAAACCCCGTTCCTGTGTAAGGGCACTGAAATTGAAGCAGTGACGACTATGGTCAGCTATTAGGAGGGTGACAGACAACCTCACTCGGCTTGGCTGCTATGAAACCGTGTATGCTAATGGGAGCTGGTGCAAGTAAAACCTGTTCGTGGCTCCAATATCTTCCATGTTCAAACGATATCTCTGGAGATTCTGATCCAGGTACTAGGTCTCTCAATTAGAAGAACCCGAACTAAGTCGTTCTTCCTCTAACTGCCTCAATAAAATGGAAGCCGCTCCCTTTCCCCCATCGCCCTCCTGCATGAAGGATCTGACTCCGCTCAGCGGGTTCCTGAGGGCATCAGCAAGAGCAACATGTTCGTGATTTTTGTTTTGTCCGGGTGTCTATGCTCTATAACTGCCATTACCTATCGATTAGTTCGAAATGAATCGATAAGAATTATTCGCCATGGCTAAGGCTAGCTGACGAAACAGCAATTCACGTGGCCAAGAGCTGCCATTTGTACCCAGAACTATATTCTTTATAGCTTAGGTGGCGGTGTATCCATAGTTTAAACTCCTTTGAAAAGCGGCAAAATGTGCGCTAATTATAGCGAGATAGGATGTTGAAGTGCGACGGATTGTAGTCCTCAGAATAATTTCCTAACAAAATGATACGCATCTGCTGACATAAAAAATGTTTATCCGTTATCATATCTGTATCGACGGATTTAGCTTTTTAACATTATTTATTTATTTATTTATTTATTTATAAAAGAAATGCACTCTACAGATTAAAATCCATTTACAGTGATGCATATAAAAGGACAAATTACATAAGAGAAAATTAAAAAACTAAAATACAGAGATAAAATAAATACCGGTCATGACTGCAAAAGTTCAAAACACTTAACTTTAAGAACTTTAAAAGACATGATAAAAATATCCAAGTCCAAAGAAAACTTATTATAAAATTTATAAAATTTATATTACGAAAAGTAAATGTAATTATATTTTATAATTGGATCCACAAATAAACGAATATTACGAAGAGACCCGTTCGCTATATTTACACAAATACTCTGAAGAATATCACTACAGTCTACCCTATTATTGACAACTTTATAAAAAATAATAATAAACAAAATAGATCACGACGAGAACTTAAACTAGGAAGACCAAAAACGCTTCACAAGTAAGATGAAGAAATATTCGGAATGTATATAGGATTACTTTTGTAGTATAAATGACGTGCAAACTGAGTCTGCAGCCGCACAAGAATTTTCAATTTATTTTTATAATACGGATCCCAAATAATACTACAAAATTCCAGATTAGAACGAATCAAGCTGAAGTATAAAACTTTTAATGCATGAAGATTAGAAATGTCTTTAGTTTTACACTTAAGAAAACCAATTTTTTGTAAGCTTTAGAGATAATGTTATTGATATGGAGAGAAAAATCAAGTTTCCAGTCAAAAACAACGCCGAAATCAGTTATAGAATCAGAACGAAATAAAGGAAGATTATTAATATGATATGAATAAATTAAAGTTTGAGATTTACGAGAATAACTAAGAATACTACACTTCATAATATTAAAAAGTAATTTGTTGTCAATGCACCATTCATATAAACTATTAAGATAAACATTATCTTGAAGTGATAATTTCATGCACAGTTTGAGAAATATTCTGCCACAATGATAACTTTAAATCTAGTGTAATGCGTGGGTTAAAAATTATTTTAGTTGGTAAAATCGCAAGGTTCACACATATATTCGTTTTTATACTGATACAAAAACTGACCATCAGTTCCTTATACCCGCGGGTGTGGATACGAAAACGAATCATGTGTTGACATGTTCAAGAATAGGGATGCGAATTTTTTTGTCTGGAATTTTTTTTTTAAGTGGGTTAATTAGAATCACATTCAATCACATTATGGCCGTTTTTAAAACATAATATGAAGAGTCATTCGTACATGGGAAAAAAAACACATCTTAAATTGTTTTCAAAAACATTAAGGGAATAATTTAAAGCATTTTACTTATCATACTTAATAAAATAATAATCATGAAATGACAATTATTTTAATGCAAGTCTTTTATTGTTAGCACATGAGTACTATTAACATAAATCAGGTTTTTTAGCGTCGACATAACATGTCTAATCGATTTCTTAGGAGCATTTAAAAATTTTTCAAAACGATGGATAGTGCGAGGGGGGGAGGCTGTTCAGAGTCGTCACGGCTTGTAATTTTTGACAATTTATTGGCAAGTTTGGCGCCAAAAGATATGTCCTTAAAACTGAACCCAAATTGGCGATATCTTCCAAATTTACTAAAAACTGGCAAACCCAACAGATTATTACAAGAGAGAAGTATACTTAGAATATGCCTGGCGAAGATTGTAAAACAGCTTTTGCAGGCAATTTCAGTATAGATTTCTATTCCAAAAAAATGTTTCTTTTAACAATAGAGACAAACAAGGCACACGCAAGTATTTGGTGCATATTCCGAACGGTATTTAAAATGGTGAAATAGAGTTGGAATATGCTTGGCAAAGATTGTAAAACAGTTTTACTGGGCGATTTCAGTAAAGATTCCAATTCCAGAGAAGTGTTTTATGGAACAAGGAAGAAAAATACGGCACACTCAATGATACACTCTCTAACTTAACGGTGTAGGAAAGAAAAATAGGGAAGACGCATGGATTATTATACGCTTTTAATATAGAGCACTTTAGTGCGTATTTAATATATGAAATTGCTTCAGATTTTAGTTTACTTTCTTTTTTAAGACAGGATGGTTATAATTTAGCTTCCCCTATAAACAGAACTCTGCAGCTGTAACAAGTGAGCAGATTGCTACCCAATTTGACATATAGACTGTACACGACATGCGCTCAAGGGAATATTTTAGAACGTTTAGTTGAAAAAAATATCCACTAGATGGCACTTTGCAGGGTGAAATCAGCTGAAATATAGCTGTTTCACCTACGTCATTATTACTACGTCACACCTTAGCAACCAACTTTTTTTGGTCAAACATTCGTTGATTTGAGAATGATCATTGGCTGTGAAAACGTGGCTTTGTATCCCAAAATATCCGAGTTGACCTAAAAAAATTTCAGTGACGTCACGGGAAAATACTCTATTACCCTAATGAGTGAATAAATGCCCAAAAACTATTGAATAAATGTTAACATTGTTTGTACGTTTCGAATTAGCCATTTATATCATTACATTTACCGTTTTTAATGAGAAACGCCACCTAGTGAATATTTTTTGAACTTTTTTTTTTTTTTTCAGAAATTCCTTGAACGTATATCATGGTTATATACGAGCCTATATACGAATTTTGGCTAAAATCTGTTCACCCGATTTAGCTATAGAACATTCTTCATAGAGGAAGTTTAGTTATAACCAACCTGCGTCTATTTAAAAGTTCATATAGGATCGTCATTTGCAAGAATAAACCTCGCCATACATATTTTAAAACGGGAATATCAGAAATCCCGTTACTTGCAGCCACTTTCGATTGCATTTGCGAGAAAGGCCAGCGATATCATCATCCCCCCCCCCACGATTCATAAATTCCCGTTTCAAAATGCATATCCCCAGTTATGAACGTCCAGTTAGTTCACAGAGAGCGAAGGGAGAACAATTATGACCCAAAATTATACACGAAAGGAGGGGGGGGGGAGAATCTACTGTCCGAAACTTATTAACCCCCCTCTCGCACACACAAACAAGACTTTTGGCAAAAGCAGGAGGACGGAAAAGTTTCCGAAATTAACTTTAAACGGGAAATCTCATTTATCGGCGGAGCAAAAGCCTTTTCCTCTCTTTCAACGAACGAGGGGAAGGCGGGGGGGGGTTGGGGGTGGAGACATGCCTTTCGCATATCGAGCAGGGGACGACTGATGTTTGAGTGAGGGGGCTATTCATGGTTAAAAGTCTTTTCTGAGGAAGAGATGTATTTTCAGGGCCCCGGGGTCTCTCTCTCCCGCTGAGCAACATTCAAACAAGCTAGCTTGTCGTAGTGAGGGAGTAGATCATCTCTGCCGTCTTCTGTTTTCAATAACGTTAACCTGTGGAGGTAGCGATGTGCGCGTAGTAGTTTTGTATGTGTGTATGTATGTACCCTCGCAGGTATTGATTGCCAGGGGAAGGGGGTGGGGGACAAACGACGACGGTACGACTGGCGTGGTTATTAAAACGGCCTGTTCGGGGGGGTTGGCATGGCGAGTTAATTGTGGTTCGTCCTAAGAATGAAGTTTTTTTTTCCCCCCTCCGTAAAGTCAATAAATAAATAAAATGAAACAAACAAGAAAGGTAAATCGTGCCAAATGCATGAATTGTGAAACATTTTCCAGCTCCTTCTTTTCTTTTTTTGAACGATCCATCTGGAGTGTCCATCGAGATTTTTAGGCATGACGTCAAAAAAGGTAACATTTTGCGTTATTTAGTGTAATTTTGAGACCACATGTAAAACAGTTTGGAAAGTTATTTTCTTCTTTTGAATGAATAATTAGCTTCTAAAAAAGTCTCTAACCTTATCGTTTAGTGATTGACATTTAAACTAAATAAAAAAAGTATCTAAACAGCCACAGATCATAATATATTTTTAAACTTTCCTAAGCTCCTGTAAATGAACTATAAATTATACCCATTTTTTTCTGATTTGGATTATCTTTTAATCCTTAACAAAAATACATCAATTTTCTTTGGTTTGAAATGTCTCTAAAATATAACTAAAATATAACTGTCTCTAAAATTTAAACAGTGACTGGCCATAGTGCGTCATGTACCGGAACTCTTTTGGGTTCTTCTGTAAAAGAATTATAAATCCAACTTAAACCATTTTGAATAAGCTACAAAATTTCAAGAGAATCAAAGCAGGAATGAAAAGTGTGAAAAGTGAAAGGATTTCCAATTTTGAAAAAACAAAAAATTTCCTTATTTATATTTCACTGCATCTTAACTCTTTATGCAGTGAAAGGAGTTTTACAGGCAAGGAAAGTTAACAGTGGATATTTAATGCCATTGGAGTTTTACTCTCATTAAAAATAATAAATTCTGCGAAGACCATTTTGAATATAAGCTGAACAAATTTAAGGGAATCAAAGCAGGAATGAAAAGTGTGAAAAGGGAAATAATTTTCAGTTTTGAAAAAAAAAGAAAAAAGAAAATCCTTATTTATATTTCACTGCATCATAATCCTTTATGCAGTGAAAGGAGTTTTACAGGCAAGGAAAGTTAAGAGTAATTATTCAATGCCATGGAGTTATTATACTCATTAAAAATACTAAATTCTACGTAAACTATTTTGAATAAACTAAAAAATTTTAAGGGAATCAAAGCAAGAATGAAGAGTGTGAAAAGGGAAATGATTTCCAGTTTTTAAAAAACAAAAAATTCCTTATTTATGTTTCACTGCATCATAATCCTTCATGCAGTGAAAGGAGTTTTACAGGCAAGGAAAGTTAACAGTGGATATTCAATGCCATGAAGTTATACTCATTAAAAATAATAAATTCTACGCAAACTATTTTGAATAAGCTAAAAAATTTTAAGAGAATCAAAGCAGGAATGAAAAGTGTGAAAAGGGAAATGATTTTTTGAAAAGAAAAAAAAAATCCTTATTTATATTTCCCTGCATCATAACTCTTTATGCAGTGAAAGGAGTTTTACAGGCAAGGGAAGTTAAGAGTGGATATTCAAGTGGCTTTGGAGTTATAAAAAATAATACACATGATGCTTTGGGCCTTTGGATTTCGAGAGCCGCTCAAAGCCAACTTTCAAGAAAAATCAAAAAGATGTAATAAAACATTCCAGGCTACTTGATCAACACCTTCAATGTAATTTTAAATCATCTTTGGGAAAAAGCCTCGCAGGTTTGACCAAGCTTAAATTCAGATTTATTTTAAATTCAAAGAAACAGAAAAATTTTAATATACAAGCTCTGATTAAGATACAAGTAACATACAATAAAAAATAAGATTTTATTTTTCACATCCTGGCTTTTGTGAAAGAAACCTATCCAACGTCATTCTTGAATTTATTATCTTATTGTAATTATTTTTTCCTACGTATTTCACGGAACACGTAAAAACTTGATCCTGTGCCAGCCTGCCAAAATGATAATTTGGCTCTGGTAGGTAGAAACAACAATGAACAATCTCTATTAGATTATTAATTTCTATCCGTTACTGAAATTAATTGAAAATAAAGGGAAAATTTTATACAACTAGAGCCCATATGTACACATGGCTACAATAAAGTTTTATGCAATAATTTTAAATTTAAGAACTTCTTTTTATGTTATTATCCGATGCTAAAGGTTTCATTGATGCATTTTTCCTGCTGGTGGAGATTACACTGCAAGAAAAAATTGCGAACATACTGAGAAAAAGGATGTGATTTATCAATTCATTACGTCATCGTTACTTATAAATAGGGCTCGAAATTAACGGTGGTTTGCCGATCCGAGAATATTGAAATATATATCGGACCTGTATGATATAAAATTTGCTACTCGGTTGGACCAGTAAACATCTTTCTACTGCAAATTTTCCTCATTTATTTTCACAATACATATCATTTAATTTTACCAACATATGTCATATAATTTGTTTTATGTTATCTTTTTATAACAGGCACTTACATTTTTTAAATTCATTTCTTAACGGAAAAGAACACCTCGTATAATTTCTTTTGTTTTGCATTTTTTAAATCATGTATATATACGGACCAGTGGAAGCATTTACTTACTGGTTTTTTGTACCACTAACTAAATATTCCTATCTCTACCCCTGATCATAAATATTACTGAAATTATTTTATTTATTTAAAACAAGAATAAGGATAAAGGTGATTCATAAACTTTTCATTTGAAAGATAACTGCCTAATTTGAATTTGAATAAAACTTATACCAGTTGCCAAACACGCAACATATAAATATTGACCTCTTTTTGACAAAAGAGGCACCCTCGAAATATCAGATCATTCTCTCCGAATTCTGCACAAATCTTTATCTCATATCCGGCTAATAATCTAATCAACTAGATAGTCTTCATTTTAAAATGCTTATCCTACCCTTTCCCCCTCTGACAGCATCGTTAATGATGGAAAATGAACACAAACTTCAGATTTTTCAATTGCGGTGATGTTTTTATGCCGAGTAAGGCTTAATGAAGCTCAGCGGTGTTTAAATCTGTCAGTTATCTCTAAGGAAAGAATGAAGCGAGTTTATTGGATTTCAATTCTCGGAAGCACAGGAAGCAAATGATTCTTAATCACGCGGAAAAGAAAATGATTGTGGAATGTTTGTCATTTGTTTGTGTGATAAGTAGGTAAAGCAGTAATAGACTTTGGAAAGCGGCGAATTTGAATTAACCTTTTACAGACCAAATTCAGATCTATGCTTATTTTAAATTAGTTTTTTTTCCATATTTTGTCTTCTAATGCATTTGTTAAAGGATGTTGGACATTTAAATGCGGAAAAAAGACTGTGTATAATTTTCACTGTGTTTCCAATTGCGTGCGTGGGTCATTTTTAACTTTACTTTTTACATTGGTTTAAAAAACGGAACTGATTATAAATATACTGAGTTTAAATAATCTGTGAGATATTAAGAATTGATGAAAGCTTTATTTTTTAAATTTAAACTAAGAAATGAGTTAAATTTGAAGGGGGAAGATTAGGGTGTATCAAGATAGCTTGGTAAAAATTCATGAAAATGGCTATTTTCATGATTTTCTTGTCCAGTTTCTTAGTAATACTAGAAATGCAACTGTTATTTCCAAAAATCAAGTCATCTTCTATCTATATCTGGTAATTTCTTTTAAAGTTAATATTGATAAAATATAATTTTTCAATAACTTTTTAATTTGATGTTCCCAATTGTGAACATTGGCCTGTAAAAGGTTAATATGGATGATTATTTGAAATATGTTATTAGGCATACCGGCAAGTAATGTCCTTTTTTATATAAATTCGAACAAATAAATTTTCAACAAGTAGGCAATTACAAACGAGGTGTGACTAACCCATAGTATTCTTATTTATTCAATTTTAAAGCGAGAATGTAGGATTTTTTTTCTTTCAAGAAAACTGTAACAAGTTTGATTAGTGGTCTTAGTTTTTTTCGAGACATTGTTGTTGTATGTTGAACATTTATTTCCTGGTAATTGTTATTGTTGTTGTGGTTCTGAACACATATATCGAATTCGTGTGCTTGGATCGAAACCCGCTTATAAACCATCGTCAGTAAGACAACACAAGAGGGGATGCCCTCCGAGGGGGGGGGTCTTTCTAAGGGGTCCTAAGCTGTATTTACGTTAAGTTTCGGAGAAAACCAAAGAAAATGCAGAACGGTTAGGTCGACGGATGCACAATGGGAACCGAACCCGGGACCTTCAAACTTCGTCCGTCTACCATTTTCAGTGACATAATCACAGTGCCATGGTGAGGCATCGAGTTTGTTGAGAAGATATTTACTTACTGCACGTTGTTGTTGTTATATGAAATAGTATCTGAGTTATAAGTATTTTATATTGGCTGTAGCTGTAGATATTATCTTTTGGAGGAGGAAAATCATGCGCCGCTAAAAACTGCAACGAAGGTACCGAATTTTTCAAAGGTAATCATTGGGTAACGTCATTCGCAACGTCATTGGGTAACGTCATTCGTAAACGACGAACTCGTTGCACGAGTTTTTGTAAGCAAACTGGAATGCGTTTGTTCAGTGCAGTTCAGTGCTATCAGTTTCTTTTTCCTTTACGAACAATTTCAGTTTATTTAATTTCGTCGCCTTGGAGATGTGTTTGTTTACAATATGCGTATGTTGTTATTTTTATCGAGAAGTTTTTAGTACATACTCACTATAAAATCAACAGGTTTTAAAAAGAAAGAATGACCATCATTGAAGTACACAGATCAAAATTTAGAAATTTCAACTTAACCTTGCATTTTTTTCAAAATTATTTAGCAAGAGAAGTTAAAATTTCGCTAATAACGGTTTAAATTAACTTCAATCTCAACATTAAATATGGTTTTTGAATTTACTAAAATGAAAAATACAAGAAAAGGATTGGCTTTGAAAACTTATGCACCTTTGTTGCAGTTTCTAACGCATGTATGAATTTACTCCTCGAAAAAATAATATTTGCAGCCTCAGAAAACGTAAAATAGTTTTCATAACATCATATGTTTCCATAACAACGGACGCCATTTGTAAACAAAATCAACTTGCAGCGAGATTATCTTCTCAACAACCAAATGAGCCTGCTCCGTGCTCAGTTTACTTAGTTTGAAACTAAACGACTCAGTTTTGTATACGGACGCCTTAGATAGAAATTCGTTGCAAGATTGAGACTCGACGTTTGGCGTTTACGAATGCGTCCAAAGTACAAATCTGCGAAGGCAGTACTAACAGCGTTCTATCAACGTCTGGACACATCACTTATATTCTCCAGTTTGTCCTAATGCTTGCAAAGATAAACAAATTTCTGTCATCGATATTTACCACGGGATTAGATTTATGGTTTTATAGACCGATTGGTGAAGAACTACCCATTGGTATAGACCGATTAGTGGTTATAAGCCAGTTTTATAGACCGGCTGGTGGGTCTGTATCCTCCCTTACATGATTTTTTTCTCGTGGAAAAATTTACTTTTCGGATGTTCCATACTAGTTTGGTTAAGTATTGATGATATGACCAATGAGAATAAATAACAGAACTCATCAATTCTTATGAGCCCATACGAAATACTCTGGTAAATCTCTTAGGATATCTAGTTATTTGAGTTGCCGCGATGCTATTATATTGAAATAATTTGAAATCGATTTCTCATAAAAGTGTCCTAATTGATCTCTTTTGGTTGTAATGCGATAAATGAAAATATACTACACAGGAAATAATTAAAATCTTTGTGTAAAAACACACATAAAAGGTAATTATCGGTTGGTTTTATGTGTGTTTTTCACACAAAATGTTTATTTATTTCATTTTTTAACTCGACAGTTTTGGGTGCTTTTTTCTATATACCACACATGTCCATCAATTCCCTCTTTTATATTTACTCTATACTGCTAACCACAAATTTCCCAAAATTATATCAGGCCTTTCCGTATCTCATACCCAATTACCAATCTATCAAGAAGATAAGAACACTTCTAAAAAAATTCCCTCGTACTTTTTCCCTCAATTACATATTGCATTAAATGATGTGGAATTTCCTATGTTCAACCTCGTTTTCTATTTTTGCTTTTTGCTTTGCTGTAGTTCAAAGGGTTAAACCTCTGTCAATTATTTCCACGACCAACTGTTTATCGGATTCCAATTTTCAGAGAAACGGAACGAAAATGATTTTTTTTTTACCACATCCAAACAAAGGGTGGTAAAATTTTGCCATCTGCATTATACCATTGCCTAGATAATAAGTGAAGGAGAACGATCGGTATAATTATTTAAAAATATTTTCATCTTCATTTTGTGAGGCGATAGTAATAATTGTTACTGCTATGGATAGAAAACCATATTAAAAATATGCGACTATACTTTTATTTCTCGTTTCTTTTCTAATGACTTACGTTGCAAAGCGCGTAAGTTAAGTTTCAAAGTGTTTGGACCTTTCATCTCACTGATTCACTCATGAAGTTCTGAAATCATTAACCCATTTATGCCTAGTGTCCCTTTTTTGGGACGGCATTTCCGCGATAGTCGAAACTTATTATTCGTCCTAGCGTTCATCCATGAGTATGGACCTCAGACTCTACAACATATTTAAACATGACGCCAGTAGGCTGTTGATATTCTCGATTTCTTTTCTAATGACTTCACGATGCAACATCGCTGTTCAATGAAGTTACGTCAAAGTTATCTATTATTCCTGTTATCATAAAATCGAATGAATTCGCACAGAAGTATCCAGCACAATCGGTTAAAGATGTCAGTAGATCTTCTGAAAAAAGTATTTGAGGTGTAAGTCAAATTTCCTGTGTGGGTTTCACATATATTGTTTTTCATAAAAATGAATTATGCAATGCATTTTTAGAAATAGCATATTTCTGTTCTCGAGCTTTGTATTATTTTTTCAGTATATATATATACCGGGTGATTCTAAATAGATGTTAAGGCGTTTATTTTTTAAACTGTAAGTGATCGAAATATACTTCCAATTAGAAAAGTTCGTCAAATTAGGAGTAGCATTCAGATATGGGACTTTTTTTGATTGGTGTTGTATACATAATAAAATATGAAATTTAATTTTTATACGGTCCCTCCTTTTCTACCCTTTATATTTAGAAGAATGTTGCAGTGCACTATTCAACAAATTTTATTACATTCTAATTATTTTAAAATAGCATAAAATATACGTGGAGGTTTTTTTAATTAACAAAATTTTTGTCGATACAACAAAATATTTTAATATCCCCGTTTTTTTCGTTAGAAAATAATTAATTAATTTGGATTAAACTAAAATGTTCGATTAGATTTGGCAAACCAAAATAAGATTTGGCATTTTAGATTTTGCCAAATCTAAAATGGTTAGATTTGGCAAACCATTAGATTTGTCAAACCACTTTTAGCATTCAAATGTTTATTTGAATGCTAAAAATGATATTAAATTCACCATAAATTTGTCCTTTTTTTAATCCCACTTATGTTAAAATGGACAAAATTTTCGTGTTTTTTTAATGAAAAAAAGTTAACTAATAACAATAACATTGATTTCACCTCTGTAAAATATAAATCAAACTTAGTCATTTCTCTACTACGTAATCGATTTGCAATCTGTCAGAATATGTACAACCATTTGATAGTTTCTTTTTCACTTTTACCCCCCACAGACATACTGCGTTAAATGATGGAAAATTTCGGATTTTCAAATGTGTTTTTCTGTTACTGAGGATTAATTAAGATCCGTGGTGCTTAAAGCTGCCAAGTTGTTTCCGGAGTTCCCAATTTATTCCAATTTTCGAAAAAAACAATCTGGAAATGATTCTTTTTCGCACAAAAACTGAGATGTTGAATGTTCAATTTCATAATTTAGCTACGTAATTGGAAAAATTTCGTTAAACTTGAAAATATGAGGAATCGTTTATTTGCGTCATGTATTTTTTTCTGTACTATTTTTTATGGATGTATACAAATGAATTTAAATAGTTCTGTATTTTCTATCATTTTACGTGTATACATAACTTTCTTACTTAGGGATGAATGAGAGACGAGAAAAACATTTTTGTCATTACAATATAGAGATTCTGCGAGACGAGGCAACATTTTTAACATTACAATACAGGGATTTCGTGGGACGAGACAACATTTTTATCATTACAATATAGGGATTCTGTGAGACGAGACAACATTTTTAACATTACAATATAGGGATTCTGTGAGACGAGACAACATTTTTATCATTACAATATAGGGATTCTGTGAGACGAGACAACATTTTTAACATTACAATATAGGGATTCTGTGAGACAAGACAACATTTTTAACATTACAATACAGGGATTGCGTGGGACGAGACAAACATTTTAACATTTGTTACAGAAAATTCTGCATACTTCTCGGTATCGTCGTTCTAAAGTCCAGTGTATGTAGAAAGTTCTAGTAAAGAGCCCATTTTTCAGGATGGAACACAAATTTTATTGCTTCCAGAACTTCGTCGAACAATCTGCTGTACAAAATTTGCAGGCACTACCAGTAACTTGCTCATAACAGTCCGCTTAATGCAGAACTTTCCTCAGATCCTCCATTTCACTCACAAAATAAAACACTTCCATAGGTTTAAAATTTAGTGGAAATTAATGAGGGTAAACACAAACTGTCCTTCAGGATTCAGAAACGAAGAGTTCACACACAGCACTTAAAAGCAAGCTTCTAAAAACCAGCAAAATATCGCTTACAACAGTGCAATTCACAGCCCAATGAAGTGAAATCAACAAGCGTTCGATGAGTACTGAAATCTTCGATCTATCCTGCCTACTATTTATAGGAGTCGCAAAAGTAGGCGAAATTTCCAGAAAGAGCCATTATCCGAAGAATCCTGATAAAGAGCGAATTTTCATTACGTCATGAAAATGCAAATGAGTAATACTAGCCTAGTGTATAATAGTAATGCAGGGAAACAGACATTAGAGGCCCTATTCGTAAAATCGCTCCAAATGTCCCAAATATCGCCAAACTCGGCGACTTTTTGGTGAAATATCGCCAAATTTGCGCCAGAAATAAGTTCCCATAAGTGAAACCCTAGCATCAATATTTCCAGAAATTTCTAGAAAACCCTATGCTAAGCAATGGGGGGTAACACAATACCTCCATATCTTGAGCTCTAGTTATCCGATTTTGATGCAACAAAATCCAAAATTTAATTATTTGAAGCGTAGAATACGAATTTTAGACAAATTTTAACCTCTGGAAAGCAGAACAAACCGAAAATTCGTAACACATTATAAAACAGAGATTTTGCGCGACGAGGCACAGTTTTTCGGCTATTCACGAGACGAGATAGGCCTGTTTTTAGTCTCTCATCCATCCATAGTTCTTGTTAACTAGATTAAGAGTATCAAATCTCTTTGCTGTAAATTATTGGTTATGATCCATTGGTTCACTCAATAATTCTAATACAACATATTGGAGCTTAATGGAGTTATAACACTTACAGTTAGCAAAATTTTATCACTCATTCTATTTTGATGCGATAAAAAATAATTTCTATTCCGTTATTGGGATTGGTTACTTTTGATCCAATGAATTTGGATACATTAAAAGAGATTAAATGCTGCTTACATTTAAAAGCAAAAGTATTGTATCCATCCAACTGCATCTGATTCCCTTTGCTTGTGATGCAATAAACGAATACGTCAGATAGATGGCATTTTATATTTTTTGTTAGATATATCCATATTAACGGATACATTTTTAGCGTGAACCACCGTAAAATTACGTTCCAACAAACTCCATTGATTTCCTTATCTCATAATCGATCAACAATCTATCAAGGAGAAACTCTCATTCGAAGATTCCTCCTCATTACCTTTTTGCTTTCAATGATAGGGGAAATTTTCGGATTTTCATTTTACGTATTCGTTTTTGCTCCTATTGATGTTTAATTAGGTTCAGTGGTGTTAAAATGTGCCAAGTTGTTTCTGCAAGGGCTTTATCGGATTCTACTTTTTTTGCGAATAAAGGAATGGAAATTATTTTTTATCGCATCGAAATGAAAATGAGTGATCAAATTTTTACTAACTGTAAGTGTTATAACTCCATTAAGCTCCAATATGTTGAAGAAGAATTATTGATCTGAATTATTATCTTTAGCCTTTACCAGGCTAATGTTCCCATTCGGAACATCAAATTAAAAATTTATTGAAAAATTAAATTTTATCAATATTAACTTGAAAAAATTAGCAGATATAGTTAAAAGACGAGTTGATTTTTTTCAATACAAGTTGCATTTATATCATGAGTGGAAAAATGGATAAAAAAAAATCATAAAAATAGCCATTTTTATAAATTTTTACGGTGCTATCTTGATGCACCCTCACCCTCTTCAAACTTAATTCATATCTTTACTTGAATTAAAAAACAGCTATTTAATTTATTCTTAATAGTTCACTTATCATTTAAACTACTCATAAAAATATAGTCAACGTATTGCCCCTAATGAGTACAGTCAGAGATGGCCCGAGTTCCCAATTGGGAACCCGGTAATAAATTGTCCTTTGAAATTGTCCACATTGAAAATATCATTTAACTAACACATAAGAAGGCAAAATATGAGAATGAATAAATAAAAATATGCCTGGATGTGAATTCGGTCTGTAAAGGGTTAAGACACTAACCACAAAATTCATGTTTTGTGAAAATTTTCTCAATATATTTTATTTGCTTAAGATTACAAAACCTTTTTCTACGATAACTAAAAGCTAAGTTATAAAAGAAATAATGAACCAGACGGATAGCATTTTGTGCAGCATTAAAAATTTTTAACGCGTTGAAGTGAGTGTTTTCGTAAATTTTCTTTTCGATAAATGTCATATCTCGTAGCTTGTTTAAAGTATTGATTTGAAATTTTTCCATTTTTCAATCATTACTAGGTGTGTAATGTACCGGAATACAAAATATTTCTGCATTTATTTATCGATTTTATGACCACTTTTCTCTTCAAAAATAATTTTTTTAGAAAAAATTCTGAGTTCTCATATAAAAACTGAAATTTTTTCATATTTATTAAAACTTTCGCAAATCTTTTAGTTCATAATACAAATAAATATGCTATCTACTGTATGAGTCTTATTAAAACATACTTTATATTTTTTACTGCAGGTCTGGTATGAGCTTACCTTCGGTATAATGTAATTTTTTACCTAAATATCACTTAAATTTGCCAATTTTTCAAAATTTACATTGAATTTCATTAAAATTTTACAAAGTTTCATTTGTAAAAATTTTACATTTTTATTTTCATATTCCATTTTAACTGAAACATGGATTTTGCATTAAAATTTTACTTAAGTGTCCCGAAGGTAAGCTCATACCTGAAAGAATGTACATTTATACTATTAAGCTTAACATGCTCTATTGCTGCCATTTTCAATGAAAATAATTCTTTCAAAAATCTTAAAAGAATGTAATAACCAGCGATGGGCCGCCGACAGTATTTTCGGGTCCCAGGGGAGGTATTTCGGGCCAAAGGGTACGACGGGGCCCCTCCCCATTTAAAGAAAATCTTCCAATTTAAAAAAAAAAAATCCAGAAAACTTTTATTAAACACTTTAGAATCAGTAATCTTTAAATTTACCGCAGGCCATACATATACAAAATCTTGTACATGATTAAACTTCCATCAAATTGCAACTATGTTAGTAGAACTATTTTAAAGTAATGCACGTATAATTCTGAAATTCCTTCTTAATGTATACAGAGTAAATCACTTGGCACAATTAAATCTAGTACATTTTAAAATGTTGAGTACTAGCTATTTGAAAACTAAGGAACAGTTATTATAAAATTCGCCGACAAATGAAAATCGCATAAAGAAAAACGTTCGCAAACACTAATAACAGTAATACCGCAGACCGATTTCGGTAAGTCACTTACCACAACATCAGCCAACAAGTAGAAAAACATCAGAAACATTCAACGTGTCAGTTCTATAGACCGCCATAATGTTTGTAAGAGCTACAGTATAGTTAAATAAAATATTTTCCAAGTTTAATTCAGAAGTTGCTGTTTTTTTTTTAAATTCCTTTGCAATTTTCATTTGTCGGCGAATTTTATAATAACTGTTCCTTAGTTTTCAAATAGCTAGTACTCAACATTTTAAAATGTACTAGATTTAATTGTGTTAAGTGATTCTCTCTGCATACATTAAGAAAGAATTTCAGAATTATATGTGCATTACTTAAAAATAGTTCTAATAACATATTTGCGATTTGATGGAAGTTTAATCATGCACAATAATGTACAATCATGTACAATCATGTACAATCATGTTTGCTACGAATTCAGCTGCGTGAGCCGAAAAAGGTTTTGGGAGACACAAATATTTCATTTCCCCGTGAGATTTGTACACTAACATATGTCCTTCAGGTTCGGACCCCCTTCACACTCGGACCCCTGGGAAATTGTACCCCTGCCTCCCCTCTCGGCGGCCCTGATAGCTAAATGTTCGTTCGGCTTATGGGACCACACGCAGTTGGAATTAATTTTCATCTTGGTAGTTAAGTACTATCCCGGCGGTCCGCCAAGACGAACGATTTTTTGCCAACATAAATGCCGGACACGTGAAATTATTGATGGTCCGGAATACGATTGGCACCAGTTTGCCAGCATATTTGATGAAAAAATAGTTTGGCGAGAATGACCGCCGTGATAATACGTTAGTACTTTCATTTTTTTTAAGGATAAATTTCAAACATGTATAATTGTTTCCCTCATAATTTAACATTTAAATCTCAATAGCCAGCCTGAACTTGAAATGAACTAACTTCAGTTTGCTTTCTAGAATTTTTTTATTTGTAATAACAATTCAAAAAATGTTATGCTTTACAATACACTGCCAGCAGAAAACTTTTTTAGCTCTATGGCGAGAGATGGACGATTCGATCGACCGCCATGTTGTTGGTAGTTAAATGGATCGGTGACAACGGCTGCACTTTTTCAGCGTCGGACAGTCTATCCAGTTGATCTTCTATGTTGGTGCGAAAATTCTTAGGCTTCAAAGAGTTAAAAACAAGAAAAATAAGTCGAACATCCATAAAAAAACGCACTGACTACAGTTTTTTTCTTCCTTAAATTTGTTGGGATTGTGTGGCGACTTATTGTAGTCCAGATATTGAACATAAACTCACAAAGAAGATGTGTCACCAATATTGAAATTTTGCAAAAACATGGGAAAGAACCGTAACTGATACTTTCATCTTTTAAATGGACAATAAATGTTCGTATATTGGTTCGTATATTGATAGTATTGTGACAGAAGTGGAGGAATTTCTATGAAATGCCATAGATCGAAATGTATTATAATTCTTTTGAGTGATCCCGTAAAAGAACTACAGAGGCTACATTTACTACATTCAATGGAGAGCATTATTTTTGTAATCCTTAACTTGCGTTCAATTTGTACTGTTCGCAACAGTAGGATATCTTTAACCCTTTAACGCGCAGTGATCCCGCTCTGGGAACACCAAACTCTGACGTTTTGATTGTTACCAGTCACGAAGAATAGATTTGATTTCTATAAAAATAGTTGCGGGTGACGTAGCTCCACGAGAATCCTTTACTTTTTAGCACGTCACTTCCCGTAAAAAAATGGTCACGATTATTTTTAGCAGCACTGACATCTGCTGAAAAAGGGAAGAATGCGAGAACAGCCGGATAGATTGCCCAATGCTGAAAAAAGGGCAGCCGTTGCCATCGCTCGACTTAACTACCAGCAAGATGGCGGACGATCGAAACGTTCATCGCGTGCCACAGATCTAGAGATCCTTTTTTGACCGCAGCTGGCTGTGCCCGGCACAGCCAGCTGTCGTCAAAAAAGGATCTCTAGACCTGTGGCACACGATGAACGTTTCGATCGTCCGCCATCTTGCTGGTAGTTAAGTCGAGCGATGGCAACGGCTACCCTTTTTGCAGCATTGGGAAAGGTTTGCGCCTCAAAGGGTTGAAATAAGCTTTAATCAATGAATGCCCCCTCATTCACTTAAATTATTTTTGGGTGCTCTTTAAAACCACTACGAACGCTAAATACGCCATTATACGGTACAATACAGGGATGTAATATACATAAATTTTACAGTAATAAATAAATGTTTGAGGCAATTAGAGCACGGACGGACGAACAGAGAGGCAAACTGAAATCATAAGCACTTTTGAACTGCGTTGGAAAATGTTAAAAAAAAGTCTCATTCTAAACAATTCTTCAAAGTGTATTTTTCCTCTCGAATTTTTACTGTGAGAACAGGTTTCTCTGAGACTAGAAGGATGTGATTCAAGTTACAGTTCCAAAATTCAAGGTCTAACGCACGATCAATTTTTATCTAGAACTCGTAAGTTCCGACGTGATGTAATAGAATAATAAAAAACTTCAACTATGCTTTATTTTATCTAGTTTTCTTTTTTACTTTCCGAACATGTACCATGTAAGGAAAGTATTGTAATCATGAAAAAATTCGAATTCTAGATTTTGGTGTATTGACACGTTTTGAGGTCTTCTGAATTCATTTATGCTATTTTTACGAGATGTATGTGTGTATGTGTGTATGTGTGTGTGTGTGTGTGTGTGTGTGTTTGTGTGTATGTGAGTGAACACGATAGCTCCTGAACAGGGCATGCGATTGAGCTCAAATTGGGTATATATGTTATAAACCACCGTCGCAAGACCGGTATTGATTTTGGTGTGTATAGGACTTACAGTTTTTCTACAGGGATAAAATAAAGATTTCTTTTACATTATAACCTATGAGGAGAAATTTTTGAAAGTGCGCTAGCGTTTAAACGGTACATTCGATTGAGCTCAAATTTGATATACATGTTATAAACCACCTTCGCAAGACCGGTATTGATTTTGATGTGTATAGGACTTACAGTTTTTCTACAGGGCTACGACAAAGATTTCTTTTACATTGTGGCCTATGGAGGAAAATTCTGGAAAGTGCGCTAGCGTTTAAACGGTACATTCGATTGAGCTCAAATTGGGTATACATGTTATAAACCACCATTGTAAGACCGGTATTGATTTTGATGTTTATAGGACTTACAGTTTTTCTACAGGACTACGACAAAGATTTCTTTTACATTATGGCCTATGGGGAGAAATTCTTGAAAGTGCGCTAGCGTTTAAACGGTACATTCGATCGAGCTTCAATTTGGTATATATGTTTGAATTATTCATCGATTAAAATTTATTTAAATGCTTGGTAATGATCTTAATCGTAAGTGTTCGGAAAGTCGAGTGGAATCACTCCAGATTTTGTTTCTCTATGTTTTTCTTACAAATTAGAAGTTTCTATGCGTAAAACGTGACGCCTTGTGAAACAAAAATTAAACGTTCGGTAGATTCGAAGTATGTATTTTTACCAGAAAAGTGAGAAAGAAGTAATGTGAGGTAAGGTAAGTGCACTAATTAAAATCGATAGCACAGTTTTGATTAAGTCTGATCAGATTATTTTTGATGGTACAAACTTAATATTTTTAGTATGAAATTTTAAGAATGTTATTTACACATTGTGAAATTTTCATAAGAATACATTTTTCGTATTTTACATAAAATATATCGTATTATGTTGAAAAAAAAATTCAAAATTTTCCCTACCGAGTGTGTGCACTTGTCGCATCTAGTGGCGTAAGTGCATTTTTTGACTCTATCTTTTATAATAGGTGCATCAAAAATATTGAGGGGGTCAAAACATATAGAACTATTTGAGAGTTCGTATAAGGAAGTAAAATTGTTAGTATACGTATTTTTGGAGCTTTATAAGAATGGGCATCGTAATACTGTTGTGAATACTGTATGCGATTATTTATAAACTGGAAAACTCTGTAATATCATTTTCAAATTAAATATTAAGGGCATAATGTCTGTGAACAATTTAACCCTTTTAGGCGCAACCCTTTCTCAATGCTGTAAAAAGGGCAACCGTTGCCATCGCTCGACTTAACGACCAGCAAGATAGCGGACAATCGAAACGTTCATCGCGTGCCACAGATCGAGAGACACTTTTTTGAGGACAGCTGGCTGTGCCGCACAGCCAGCTGCGTCAAAAAAGGGTCTATAGATCTGGGGCACGCGATGAACGTTTCGATCGTCCGCCATCTTGCTGGTAGTTAAGTCGAGCGATGGCAACGGCTGCCCCTTTTTTCAGCATTGGGCAATCTATCCAGCCGTTCTCGCATTCTTCCATTTTTCAGCAGATGTCTGTGCTGTTAAAAGTAACCGTGACTATTTTTTTACGGGAAATGGCGTGCTAAAAAGTAATGGATTCTCGTGCAGCTATGTCACCCGCAACTATTTTTATAGAAATCAAATCAATTCTTGGTGACTGGCAACAGTCAAAACGTCAGAGTTTGGTGTTCCCAGAGAGGGAACACTGCGCGTTAAAGGGTTAATGGACGAATAAGGAGGTCACGTGCTATCCACAACAGATTTCTTCAAGCTGATAAAAGAAAATCCTGAAGTGAAACTAACGGTAATGATTTTTCCCCCCTCAATCTCTTTTAACATAGGTAAAAAGCCTTAGCAACAGAAACATTTATATTAGAATCGTATTTTGTTTACTGTAAAAATAAACAAATAAATAAATATTTGCAAAACGAAATAACAAAGCATCATGGAGTTTATTTAGATATTTCTGATCTTTGAAAATCGAAATAATCCTCCAGTGAGTAGGAGAGGATATTTTCTTTTTTTCGTCTACATCTGCTGCAAAAGAAAATCTTTTTATCTTTTGTTTACAAGGCCACTACACCTGGAACAAATCAGATATATCTCTTTCTTATTAAAATTTTAGTACGTTTTTTTTTTTATTTATTTATGGCACAAAATATCAGCTTTCACAATTCTTTAGGCAGTAGCAGTAGTGATATAATTTAGATATCTTTATAAATAAAACCGAACAATTGTTTTGTTTTGTTTATATGTGGTTTTGTTTGTGGTATACAAATTCACACTGTTGCACCGATCGCATTGAAAACTTCAATAAATAAGTAGAAAGAAATACTGTGAACTTATTAGGTTGTAACGAAAGTTTTCCGCCACTCCAAGTACTGCCTGCACAAGCAGTTTGCGTTGGTGTCTTTGCCAATATTTTGTAAAACGATTTTTGTTATTTGAAAGAAAAGACTTGTTTTAGAGCACTGTGTTGTGAAATCCGTAAAACAATATCATTATGATTAAGTATAAGGTGCCTGAAATAGAACTGCCACGCAACCAAATTCATCCATCATTTACTCTCAGTTCTGTCGCAAAAAGTCTCAGCTACAGAATGACAGTGAATCATGTGTACAGCTTAAGGTACTACTGTTGTATCATATGACACTGTGAAGATTTGGTACCGAAAGATCAAAAACGAGGACCAGGATATTGAAGAATCAGAGCGCTCTGGTCATCCTACTAATGCTGATGAGGGCTGCCTACCAGAATTTGTGGAAGGAGGTAAAATATTCATCCCCTCGAGAGCTAGCTAAAAGAGTCAGACTTTAGTGCCATGTCCATTAGTCGCGCTGAGCATTGCATAAACTTGGCATATAAGGTCAATAGCTGGGTATCGCGTGAGCTGACTCAAGCAAATCTGGCGGAAAACTTTCGTTACAACCTGATAAAATTATAGAAATTGATTACCAGTTTTCGGGATTTTTCGTGTAATTTTCAGCTTCAGAACGTTTTGATCACTAAACTTTTGATCACTAAACTTTTGATCACTATCCAAAAAGCTTCTTCAATATGTTTAGATATCGTACGTAATATTTACATCGTCTCAACGTCATGGGCTTGAAAAATGGATTAGAAATTGTGGTTTCAAGCAGTGACATAAACTTGTACTACTACTTACTGTGTGCACCACACGACCAGCCGTGTCAGAAAACGTCTTGAGCTCTGTGGCGCAAGATCGGCGATTCCATCGACCGCCATGATCTTGGTAGTTGCATCGGTGCAACGGCTGCACCTGTTTAGCGGAAAAGCAGTCAATCCAGTTGGTTTTCAATATTGATGTGAAAATGCTTACGCTTCAAAGGTGCTGTGAAAAAATTCCAGCCGTTGCCGTCAATCCATTTAACCGTTTGAGGTGCAACCCTTTCCCAATGCTGTAAAAAGGGCAGCCGTTGCCATCGCTTGCCTTAACTACCAGCAAGATGGCGGACGATCGAAACGTTCATCGCGTGCCACAGATTGACCCGCACAGCCAGCTGTCGTCGAAAAAGGGGTCTCTAGATCTGTGTCACGCGATGAACGTTTCGATCGTCCGCCTTCTTGCTGGTAGTTAAGGCAAGCGATGGCAACGGCTGCCCTTTTTTCAGCATTGGGCAATCTATCCAGCTCTTCCATTTTCCAGCAGATGTCAGTGCTGTTAAAAATAATCGTGTGACAATTTTCTGGCAATCTATCCAGCTCTTCCATTTTCCAGCAGATGTCAGTGCTGTTAAAAATAATCGTGTGACAATTTTTTTTACGGAAAATGTCGTGCTAAGAAGTAAAGGATTCTCGTGGAGCTCTGTCACCCGATGAACGTTTCGATCGTCCGCCATCTTGCTCAAGGGCGAAGCCAGGGGGGGATATCGGGATATATCCCCCCCCGATATTTTTGAATTAGTGATGAAACTCCGTCTATTTATGCACATATAAGTTCATATCCCCCCCCCGAAAAATTTTCCTGGCTACGCGCCTGATCTTGCTGGTAGTTAATGCAAGCGATGGCAGCCCTTTTTTCAGCATTGGGCAATCTATCCAGCTCTTCCATTTTCCAGCAGATGTCAGTGCTGTTTAAAATAATCGTGTGACAATTTTTTTCCGGAAAATATCGTGCTAAAAAGTAAAGGATTCTCGTGGAGCTCTGTCACCCGTAACTATTTTTATAGAAATCCAATCTGTTCTTCGTGACTGGCAACAGATAAAACGTCAGAGTTTGGTGTTCCCAGAGCGGGAACACTGCGCGTCAAAGGGTTAACTACCAACAACATGGTCGATTGAATCTCTCAACTGCAGTCACGAAGCTCAAGAAGTATTTTACACGGCTGTTTGCGTGCCCGCGCAGCCAGCCGTGTTAAAAAACTTCTTGAGCTTTATGGTGACAGATGGGCGATTCGATCGTCCGCGATATTGTTGATTGTCAAATAGATCCACGACAACGGCTGCATTTTTCCAGCCTTGGGACCGTTTAACCTTATTCTTTTGCGACCAAAAGTGAAAACGCTAAAATAAGGTAGTTTCACTTCTAAACCACAGCGCATCAGAAAATTAATACAGGCATTTATTTTTCAGTGTATTTTAGTATACACATGCGATTTCTCAATTTATGCTCTACAGCGTTAATAATTTCAAGCCTCAAAACTTTGTGACGTTTTCTGAGATTCAACTGTTTCTGAATAACTAAGGAATTTTTCGAATTAAAATATATATTTTTAAACCGTTTCATTTCTTTTTTTAATTCTATAGTTTTATTTATTGAATTAAGATATATCCTTAAATTACATTATTCTATGTTTATATCTAGATCACCCAAGCCCGAAAACTTGAGTCGAACCTGTGGGTTTATTTCCCTTTTTACTTTCCGAACATGTACCCTGTAAGGAAAGTATTGTAATCATGAAAAAATTCGACTTCGAGATTTCGGTGTTTTTACACGTTTTGAGGGCTTCTGAATCCATTTATGCTATTTTTACGAGATGTATGTATGTATGTGTGTATATGTGTGTGTGTGTGTGTGTGTGTGTGTGTGTGTGTGTGTGTGTGTGATGTGTGTGTGTGTGTGTGTGTGTGTGTGTTTGCGTGTATGTGAGTGAACACGATAGCTCCTGAACGGAGCATTCGATTGAGCTCAAATTGTATATATGTGTCATAAACCACCGTCGCAAGACCGGTATTGATTTTCGTGTGTATAGGACTTATAGTTTTTCTACAGGGCTACGATAAAGATTTCTCTTACATTATGGCCTATGGGGGAAATTCTTCAGAGTACGTTAGCGTTTAAACGGTACCTTCGATTGAGCTGAAATTGGGTATATATGTTATAAATCACCATCTTAAGACCGGTATTGATTTTGGTGTGTATAAGACTTATAGTTCTCCTACAGGGCTACTACAAAGATTTCTTTTGCATTCTGGCCTATGGGGGGGGAATTTCTTGAAAGTGCGCTAGCCTTCTAATAGTTTTTCTACAGGGCTACGACAAAGATTTCTCTTACATTATGGCCTATGGGGGGAAATTCTTGAAAGTGCGTTAGCGTTTAAACGGTACCTTCGATTTAGCTGAAATTGGGTATATATGTTATAAACCACCATCTTAAGACCGGTATAGATTTTGGTGTGTATAGGACTTATAGTTCTCCTACAGGGCTACTACAAAGATTTCTTTTACATTCTGGCCTATGGGGGGAAATTCTTGAAAGTGCGCTAGCGTTTAAACGGTACCCTCGATTGAGCTGAAATTGGGTATATATGTTATAAATCACCATCTTAAGACCGGTATTGATTTTGGTGTGTATAAGACTTATAGTTTTTCTACAGTGCTACGACAAAAATTTCTTGAAAGTGCGTAAGCGTTTAAATGGTGCATTCGATTGAGTTTCAATTTGGTATATATGTTTGAATTATTCATCGATTAAAATTTATTTAAATGCTTGTTAATGATCTTAATCGTAAGTGTTCGGAAAGTCGAGTGGAGTCACTCCAGATTTTTTTCTAAGAAAACGGGGGTGTATTATGCCTAAGAAGACGCTAGCTGATGATGATAAATGAATATCTTGCGAAAAACGGCTTCTGAAAGATCATGTCCTACACATTTTACACAAAGATTCTGAATTTCGGAAGGAATACAAACACTCCTGTTCTATTTTAAATTTAAACTAGTCGTTTCAATCCTCTGAGATGAAACCAATGCTGAAAATAGGGCAGCGCAGCCAGCTGTCGTCAAAAAAGGGTCTCTAGATCTGTGGCACGCGATGGATGTTTCGATCGTCCGCCATCTTGCTGGTAGTTAAGTCGAGCGATGGCAACGGCTACCCTTTTTTACAGCATTGGGCAATCTATCCGGCTGTTCTCGCATTCTTCCATTTTTCAGCAGATGTCAGTGCTGTTAAAAAGAATCGTGACCATTTTTTGATGGGAAAGGACGTGCCAAAAAGTAAAGGATTCTCGCGGAGCTGTGTCACCCGCAACTCTTTTTTATAGAAATCCAATCTATTCTTCGCGACTGGCAACAGCCAAAACGTCACAGTTTGGTGTTCCCAGAGTGGGAACACTGCGCGTTAAAGGGTTAAATAAGAAACTGCACTATTATAGTGTTGGTTCAATAAATAAGTAAAAAAAATCTGGAAGAAATCTAGAGTAACATTTTTTTTGTTATTATTATTATTATTCTTTTTTTCTTTGGAAACCTGAATTTGAAATTTGGATTTGAAGTTTTCCACTCACTGCAGAAAGGTGAAAAAAAAAAAAAATGAAACGGCACAAACGAACGAAAGAAAAAAACCCCTGAAAAATGAATAAATAATCTGGGCATTCTCTTTTGCGCCACTCGTGTTATATCCGTAAACACACATTTATGGCATCCCCTGGCAACATTCTCGCCTTCAGCTGTGGAATTTATGACACAACATTTATGTCCCGCGTCGAAATTTATGGCATATTAGTTGCCTCGGGCTGCGAACTGCCAAAAATCAATCAATTTCTTTTCTAAGGGAGAAGGAAATTTTAACGGGGGGGGGGGCTACGTGCGGCTCGATATCGAAACGATGCCAGTACAGGCCGTTACTTTATTTACCCCCCCTTTTTTTTTCGGGGCAATTTATCAAGTCGCTAGTCGAGTCGTGATGCATTGCGTAATCTGTATATATTTGTGGAAGTAATTAATTCTCCGGCTGATATTGGGCCATCTCCAGCGTGTGTCGTCCATGCCCAGATTGATGGGCGAATTATCGCTCATAATTAAAGCGCGAGTTTAAATTGGCTTGACGTGCTCGCGTCAGGTCTAAACTCCGCCCCCCCCTCCCACGATTTCGTGTACATGCGTCAATCATTAAGTCGTAAGGGACAATTAAACAGAGCATTAAGAAATAGGCGCTGAGTTCCGTAACATGTACAGAAGCAGCTAAATTATTATAATAGTTTGAGGGTCTTTTTTTTAATCAATTACACCGGTCAACACGATTTTTGGGGTCTGACTTCTACATGTTAAATTTTAGTTTCTCCTACGCCAAAACTAAGGAATATTTTTTTTTTTAAATGAAAGTTTGCTTTTCTAGAAAAAGAATTTTTTTCAATTTTTTCGGCAAAAATCACTGATTTTTATATTTCTTCTTTATAATTCCTCTCTAAATTATGATCAGAAAAGTTTTTCCTGGATATAAAAGTCTCTTTTATTCAAGATTTGTAATAAACAATAACATATAAATGTAAAATAATAAGAAATGAATGTCTAAAAGTGAATATTTTTCGTATTTCTTTTATGTTCGTATGAGCAAATAATAATATTACAAATAATACTACAAATAATACTACAAGCAATACTAGAGTGTTACAAATAATAATACAGTTTACTTTCGGTTAATCAAAGTGCTGCCATCTTTCGTTTATGAAATAAATTAAAATATACTTATCGACGTAAATCAGACAAAAGCAAACTTTAAGAACTAAAAATGAAAATTTAAGTGTTTTTCAATGCCTAGAATCAGAATTGAAGCATGAGAACAGAAACATCACAATTTTTTCTTTTTTTTTTTTTGGTTTGTTGTTTTTTGTTGACCGGTGATATTGAACGATTTAGAGACAAAAACAAGAAATCGTTATTTTTAAACCTCTGCGAGCACATGTCTACAAAAAAAACTAACTAATCAGACTACGGTAAACTGACCAGTAAATAGGCACTTGAAAACATAATTTACAGAGGAATCTGTTTGTGACGAACTTTCTTCGTTCCAGTTAAAGAATTCGCTGAATAGAAATTTTCGTTGTAAGGAGATGACGGATTGTTTTCAGTTTTAAAACTAAACATTACAAACGTTTAAGTAAATTCGGCAAGTTCAAAAATATTGAAATATGACTTTCAATTAAACATAAATTTATATGTATTATAATTTTATTAACATCATTTGTAGTATATTTCAAGGTATAAATATATAAATATTTTCAAGGCATAATGCACAAAAGTTAGAATAATTCACCAATCTAGAAAATATAATAATATAGCACTAATACGTACTTAAGTTTATTTTACCATAAAATTTCCTTTTTTTAAAATTTGTTTTCTATTAAATAATACTAAATGTTCATAAAATGTTTCACATTTCATTAATTGCTCTGAAACTGGAATCGGATACATACTCTACGATTTGTAAACCTCTTTTAATGGTTTACAATGATTGCAACATTTCTGTATTTTGAGGTTTCGGCTGTAAAAGTCAGCATAGGGATGTCCAAAAGTCGGAGGGTTGTCCAATTAACGTAATTAACGTAACACGAGACGATTAACGTTTTTAAAGTTTAAGGACTTTTCTTTATTTTTCACAATAAAATTTGATTGACAATGTAATTATTGGGTTAGTAAATATAATTGTATGCATATGTAATCTTAAATCTCAAAATAAATATTATTATTTACTATCCAATAACTTTTGGGTCACCCTGCATTTTGGCAATCGCTGTCACTTTCTTGTATAGTCGAACCTCGATTTAACGTACTTTGATTTAACGATTTCTCCGATTTAAGGAATATTTTTTATGTCCTGACAAAAAGGATGCTAAAATGCTCTGATTTAACGAGTTTTTAGCTTTGATTTAACGAACAAAAATCGTTGAAATAAAATTCGCACATCAAACTAAAACTTTGAATTTTACGCACACAAAATTAATATTGGCAAAGATCTTTGGAACGTCAAAACAAAGCCACAAAAACAAAGCGCTATCAAGGATTTCTTTCCAAAGTGCCAATAAGTATGTATGTATTATGTATAAAGTTTTAAGAACAAGTAACATTAATGAATTTAGATAATTTTAAAGTTGACCTTATAACGTATAACTTATAATTTTTAAGCTGGCAGTAAACAATAATCATTCTTTTATTTCATATCTATATCTAAGGGTATTTTGCATTGATATTTTTATACCATACACTTCACAAAAATTGATATTCAATATAACGAAATGCTTCTCTTTAACGAACTGATTTGTGAGTCCCAATCAATTCGTTAATTCGACGTTCGACTGTATTTATTTCTGAAAAAGAGATATTCATTTAATCCTCTCTTCTTTCTTTCTCTTTTCCATTTTAATTTCAATTCGTCCACGATTATACCATTTTCATCCTTAGAATCAATGTCATCTCTGATGAAAGTCTGAAAAAAAGTTGTTATAGGAAGACAGCCGCTTCATTATATGGAGAATATTTTTAATGAAGTCTTTGGGTTTCATTCTAATTAAAAATTTCGTTACAGGGTGAAATTCGTTATTGATAAACTTCGTTATAAAGAGACTCTACCATATTTTTAACTCTTTGCGGTCGAATATCTGCGCTATTGCCACCAACCAAACATTCAAATTAATCTAACATCAATTTTGTCTTATTGTTTAATTTAAGATTTATCAGTTTACATTCCCAATGAAAGGAGATAAACTGCAAAGGAACTTATTTTCATTTTTTATTTTTGTTCAATAGTCCACTTACCATATAAAAAATAGGCCACTACATAGTGTGGAAATTTTAATCACTTTATTACAGGGACATATTGTAGATTGGGCGACAAACGAAAGTAATGGAAAAATATTTCAGTTGAAGGTCTTTCCAAATGACTAACAAAACCATCTTTATATAGACTGTTCAATCCTCCCAAAAATAAAAAAGTTATGGCTACTTTCATTTTAACTTTAGCTAATTTTTACTTAATACCTCGAGCAAAGTGGTGCCAGAATTAAACATAGCAATATCCACTTTAAGGAAAAGGTTTTCCTTTGTACGTTGATAGTAGTATTTTCAAACAAAAGTTTTGAGATTTTCAAGTTAAAATGACTAGAATTAAACTTATCAATAGTAAAGGCTTACTTTGTCAGTTAAAAGTAAGACCTTCAAAATTTTTTTATGATTCAAGTGTTTGTTAAATGAATTATTTCATTGAAAGAATCATACAAAATCACTGATTAGTAAGAGATTTTATTTATCAAATGTACGATAATGATTATATTAATAACGTTTACTCACCTGTTTATACCTTTATTTTTTCAAATATTGTGGGCTTATTCTCTCAGCTTATGCTCGATTTTCATAAATTACCAATCGGGGAAGTTGATGGAAAAAAAATAATTTAAAAATTTATTATTTAACGTTATCGGTAAGCTATTTGCGATGTATCAATGTATGTATTATCTAGCGTATAATCTTTATCATCATTAAATAACAGATGAGGGTATATATTTATTATACTGGATCTCGAACTAAATGTCTTAGTAATCTGTGTTTAATTTTTGGCGGTTGGAGCACGGACGGATAAAGCGAAGGCATAAAGACTATTCAGCTTTCTTGAAAACGTTAAAACGGGTAAAATGTGTAGTATAACGGCCTATGTTTTTGCACTTACTGTTTCGTTTAAGTAAAAGTTTTTATTTCCTTTCATTATATGAATTAAATGTGATTCATTAGCTTGCCAGTGACACAAAAGAGCTCATAAAGAATTTAAGTAATTAACGAGATGGTTGTGAGCATAGCACAAAACATTTTGCTTTCTTTTGCTGTTTATTTTAGTTTAGTATTTTACTTTTGGGCAGGAATTTAAATTTTATTCTTGATTATGCTTGGTTATAGATCGAGCTAGGTCCTTGTATTATTTTCTAAATAATTTTAAATAATATTCTAAGTTTAAAATAAGTTTAGTTAATAATAAACAATTTTGTAATATTAAACCTTTTTATCGACTAAATTTGCATTTTGGACATGCGTCTGAGAAACCATCTACTATTTAGCACTTTTTAAAGAAGTTGAAAATGATTTTAATTAATCACACTGTCTACTTGCACTTGGACTACAGTAAATATGATTTGATTTCCCTGAAATTTTATGCAACATACGCATTTACTCTATTACAATACGTATTAAAATGTAGATCTCTGTAGCAAGTAAGCAGTTCTTTTATCCTCTTCGTTTCAGCTGTCCACTTATTTGACCTTTTTGTTTCTACTGTTAACACGACCCTTTAAGATTTTTACTTTCCGAACATGTACCATGTAAGGAAAGTATTGTAATCATGAAAAAATTCGAATTCGAGATTTTGGTGTATTGACACGTTTTGAGGTCATCTGAATTCATTTATGCTATTTTTACGAGATGTATGTATGTATGTGTGTGTGTGTGTGTGTGTGTGTGTGTGTGTGTGTGTGTGTGTGTGTGTGTGTGTGTGTTTGTGTGTATGTGAGTGAACACGATAGCTCCTGAACAGGGCATGCGATTGAGCTCAAATTGGGTATATATGTTATAAACCACCGTCGCAAGACCGGTATTGATTTGGGTGTGTATAGGACTTACAGTTTTTCTACAGGGCTACGACAAAGATTTCTTTTACATTATGGCATATGGAGGAAAATTCTGGAAAGTGCGCTAGCGTTTAAACGGTACATTCGATGGAGCTCAAATTGGGTATACATGTTATAAACCACCATTGTAAGACCGGTATTGATTTTGATGTGTATAGGACTTATAGTTTTTCTACAGGGCTACGACAAAGATTTCTTTTACATTATGGCCTATGGGGAGAAATTCTTGAAAGTGCGCTAGCGTTTAAACGATACATTCGATCGAGCTTCAATTTGGTATATATGTTTGAATTATTCATCGATGAAAATTTATTTAAATGCTTGGTAATGATCTTAATCGTAAGTGTTCGGAAAGTCGAGTGGAGTCACTCCAGATTTTTTGTTATTCTGATCCGAAGTACGCGTTCTTGAATGTTGAATTTTGAATTAATGATTTTAATTCATTTGAATATGTGTGAATTTTGCACACTAACTCACACATTCTGTTTTTGTTGCCGTTATACAAAAGAATATTTGAATGTTACTGAAATTTCCTACGTTCAATACTTGAATTTTTTTTCAAAATTCATGTAGCTGAAAATAACTTGCAAGACTTTATTTATCTTTAACCCTTTGAGGCGCAACCCTTTCCCAATGCTGAAAAAAGGACATCCGTTGCCATCGCTCGACTTAACTACCAGCAAGATGGCGGACGATCGAAACGTTCATCGCGTGTCACAGATCTAGAGACCCTTTTTTGACGACAGCTGGCTGTGCTCGCGCACAGCCAGCTGCGTCAAAAAAAGGTCTCTAGATCTGTGACACGCGATGAACGTTTCGATCGTCCGCCATCTTGCTGGTAGTTAAGTCGAGCGATGGCAACGGCTGCCCTTTTTTCAGCATTGGGCCTTCTATCCAGCTGTTCCTCGCACCCCATTTTTCAGCAGATGTCATTGCTGTTAAAAATAATCGTGACAAATCTTTTTACGGGAAATGACGTGCTAAAAAGTAAAGGATTCTCATGGAGCTATGTCACCCGCAGCTATTTTTATAGAAATCCAATCTATTCTTCGTGACTGGCAACAGTCAAAACGTCAGAGTTGGGTAGTTCCCAGAGCGGGACCACTGCGCCTTAAAGTGTTAAAAGTGTCTTGACAATCTTCGTTTATTTGTGATAATAACGTTCTTCTACTAAAAGAGAGGTTGAGAATTAGGCTTTTATTTGGAAATGTTCTTTCTACTTATCGTTTTTAAGTGTAATAAGTTTTTTAATCAGTTATGAGGTTATATTTAAGATGTGAGATTTATGTCGGTTTGAAGAGTTTAAAAGCACACTGAGAAAATTTTAATACCTAATTTTCTAACAGTAGTTATAGTTTAAATCATATTATTCAAGATACTAACCTAATAAACCATCATGAAATTATTGAATAATACTGAGGCTTAATACAGCTTATTCCTTTTTGTGAAGTTGGTATCCTTTACAGCTCTTTAGAGGTACACATAAAACGACTGCCTTAGACTGTGCCAGAGCTGTTTATCAGAACGTAAAATATAACGCCCTAATTTCTTGGACTATTTATTGTATTACTTCGGCCAGACCAAAGTTTACCGAAATTTATTTTAATAGATCCCAGAAATTATCTTTAAATTCAAATATTGATAATTATGATTTATTTATTTCAGGATTAATTCAATAGCGATTACTTACATATTTTAAAGTTACTCAATATATATTACTTTTTCCCATATTTGGAAAAAAAGTAATATTTTTCGAAATATGGGGTTATATGGTATTAACAAGACTCATTTTTCAATTTTCGAACTATATGGAAAATTTTAAGTCGCAATATTTGATGAAAAACTACACCAAAACTGCGAAAAACTTTCATAAGTTAACTTCTATAATTTCTGAAAAATTCACACAACAGCAATCATAGATTCTATTATTTCCAAATCTACATTATATCCCCCCCCCAACACCTTCTATCTTTCTAAAAGACATTAAATTGTCTACAATAAATCTTTTTTTTTCTCTCTCTATATATACAGGTATGCTCCTGTATACGTGCTTCTTCCTGTCAACAACAAAAAATATGTTTACAATGGGCACACGTCCGGATTTATTTGAAAATATTTCGATTAGCTCCCACATAACATAAATTGTGACGGGCATCATAATATGGCGGGCAATTTCGGGACAGCACAAAATAATACCAGCGCGGTCTCAAATCTTATCGATTCTGCTCACAGGCGATTAAATCGTTATCGCCATCGTATTTTCCGTTCGGGTTCAAGATGGGCGCATTGACGACAGTTACGGTTATGCATATGTCCGTTGGTTTTCTTCAAAGAAAAGGAATGATGATGAGGGACTTTTCATATTAATGCGCCATTTTCTTTCTTTGAAGTTTATGCTCAATGAATTTTCAAGAATAAACGAGATGGTGAAGATGAAAGCTCAGAGCCAATGTTACAGGCATCGAATTTCAGACAGTGTACATCATCACATACTTTTTTTTTCGTAATAATGCATCTATAAATGATTCATTCTCACAGAATATGCATTTTTAAAAATCACTTTTTTAAAACTTTCCAAAAAAGTTTAAAATTGTTTATAATTTTGGTTTGTCTGTCAGCCTGCCCGTGATCCAACCGCCGTAAATAGCATAATTGCCTCTTTACGGGACAATCCGAAAGAATTCTAACAGATTACGCTTAAGGAGCAGACATTTTTTAACGTATATTTTGGAGAATCAAATCCATTTATTTTGGAGAATCAAATCCAACAAATCAAAATTGATGTATAATAAGAAAACTCAAACAATCGGTTTTTTTAACGTTAAAACTGAAAAGAACTTTGTAAGTAACATACATAAAGAAAATGCAGTGCAATCATTTCAGAGGTACGATGTAATGTTCTTATAGTACGAAAATTTCTACAATTCTTCATCTGAATATAGCTTCTACTTCCACACAGGTACAAAAGCTAGTCTTCCGCCTGTGATTTGATTCGATTTTGGGGTCAAAAGGTCTTGTACCTTTTAAAATTGGTGAAAATCGAAAAAAGTGGTTTCATTTATATGACTCCATATTTACATAAATAATTTATCTACAAGTAAGAAATTTTGCATATCAATATAATAGCCTTTTCTGTTTACATTAAGGTCTTCAAAAGTTTTTAGACTTAATTAGGAAATTTAAACTAATTAACAGATTAAAAGCAACTTTTTTCTGTAAGTGGTTCACTGCGCGCAGCGTCTCTCCATGGCACAGTGGTTATGCCACTGGAAATGGTAGACGGCCAAAGTGTAGGTTCCGGGTTCGGGTTCCATCGTGCGGCTGTCGATCTAACGGTCTGGAGTCTTTGGTAGGTTTTCTCCAGATGTAACGTGAATATGCGTTAGAACCCCTTAGAAAGTCCTCCTGTCAAGGCACCTCCCATCCTTGACAGATCGCTCTATTGCAGCGTTGCCATAAATCAAACAAACAAAACTGTGCGCAGCCTAACGTACGTAAAAATCATTTTACACACACAAACTCAATATTTTTTCCTACATACACTCTGATAAGCAAAATGATCTATTTTTATACCTGTCGTTATATATTTTTTTAATTTACAAGTGATTTTATTTTTTGATTACTGAAAAAAATAATTAACTATTAATTTTATGTAAATAGATATGTAATATCTACGTAATAATAGGTCATTTTAATTATGTATTATCCGAGTGTAAAAAAAAAAAAAATAGTGAGTGTAAAATGATTTTTATGTGTGTTAGGCTGCGCGCAGTAAACACAGTATGAAAAATAGTTGCTTTTAATCAGGGAATAAATTAATTCTTCGTAACTAAGTTAGAAAACATTTGAAAACATTCACTGAAAAGGCCATCGTACTCAGTGACGTGCATTCCGCCCAAGCAACCCAAGCAAGAAGGCAGAATATGGGTTTCGGAGTGTCGTCTCTGATTGGCTAATTCTCTGATGAAGTCATGTTTCTATAGCAACACCCCTTCAGCAGACATTGCAGATGGGTTGATCTCACGGCAGAGAAATGAAGAGTCAGAAAGAAAATATACTTGTTTATCCACTTGACATTTATCTTTGTGTTAAGAAATTATGAATAAATAAGGTAGATGGTATTTTCTTTCAATTTGTGATAGAAAGCAAAATTTAAAAACAATAATAGCCTTATTTTCAGTTGCCCAAGCACTGCTTGGGTTGCTTGGGCGGAATGCACGTCACTGATCGTACTGATATACAAAATTTCTTGCATGTGCCTGAATTATTTTTGTAAATACAGGATCATATATATATATAAGATTTTTTTTTCTATTTTCACCATTTCTAAAGGGTCAAGACCCCTGACAAACCTACACGAGGGTTATCCGCCTAAAGGGGGATACCTTGGGAGAGGTGCTTTTTAAAAATTTCTAACGCGTATTCACATACAGGGCACAAATACTTGCTCGCAGCGGAATACGACAGGGGAGTTCATTGAAAGCCTATGGTCAATGAGTACTTTTGCAATCCTCAAAATCTCGCAAACTATTTCAAGCTTATCCGCTTTTGGCGAAATATCGCCCAATTAAATGTCAGAAACAAATCTTTCAAATTGAGCCCATCTTAGCGATATCGGAATATTTGGCTAGAAATCGCTGAACCTTAGTATTACTACTGTATTTTATCTCTTTCAAATAAAGTAAGTTTAGATGAAGTGCTTCGAAAATATTTCTGATTTAACAGACGTGCTAGGAAGTCATGTGCTGTCCACAGCAGGCTTTTTTTAAGTCGTTATAGCTATGTAAGTATAAGTGGGTACGTATACTTATATACGTGTACGTTTATGCGCTACATATTCTGTTATAACGGGCTATCGTGAGTGTTCAAATAATTTTTAAATTATGTGCTCAGATAGCTTATTTTTTTTAAATCTGAATTCTAATACTATGTATACACTGTAAAAAAAATCTGTTAAACTGAGAGAAAAAAACTGTCAGCCAGGATGCCAGTTTATTTCCGTACATTTTACAAAAACCTTCCGTATTTTTTTCCGTATACGGAAGATTTCTGTAAAATAAACTGAAAATATGTAAAATTTATGGAAAGCTTCTTTGGCTGACAGTTTTTTTCAGTAAATTTGGCGTTGTTTTCCAGTGTACGCCCAGCTTGCTTATAATAAAAACGAGTTTAAAATAAGGCAGGAAAGTGGTCACACGTCTGACAAGAAGTAAAAGCACAAAATCACATAACTTTTTATAAAGTCTGTGCTAATTAGCTAAAGAAAAGTATTCTGGTAGTCACTTAAACAGTCCTTAAAACAACGCAATTTTACACCAATAGATATGTTTCTTACAGACAGCTTCTTTGAAAGCAGTCGCATACCCTAGTTAAGTTTCACTCACCAGCCTGACTGCAGAAAGCAATTGACTCCCACTTCTATAAGAACGAAGTGGGAGAAAAGAAGAAGTGTTCTTTAGAATTTTCAGTTTCGGTCTTTGATATGAATGCTGCCGAATAATAGAACAAAAGGGAAGGGGGTCCGCCCCCCCCTTCAAAAAGCGCGTCTATCGAAAACCTATAGAAAGGATAATAAAAATGCAGGAAGCAAAATAATCGAAAAATCAATGAAGTGATGAGTTGTTTCAGTTTTCCGTAAGTTGAGGACTACAATGAGATGTCGATATGACTCCGGCTCTGCGTTGTTTACGCCTCGTATTAAAAGCAAGATCGGGACAGTTTCTGAAAGCAGACGTCGATATTTAAACGACTGCATCGAAAGCAGAGGCTTTTCAACAGGAAATCGCACCTGGCCAGTGGTGAAAATTATGTCTAGTTTCTGTTGAGAAGTTTCTTTATTTGTCCCACAGGCAGCGCAGTAGGGATGGACGCGAGACGAAAAATAAGCGTCTCGCGTCTCGCAAAATAGCCTAAAAGCTTGTCTCGTCTCGCAAAAATCCCTATACCGTAATGTTAAAAATGTGTGTCTCGTCTCGCAAAAAAGCTGTAAATCTCTGTCTCGTCTCGCAAAATAGTCGTCTCGCGTCCATCCCTACAGCGCAGGCAAGATCTCTAAAAATCAGCTAATATTGATAATGATATGATGCAGATGTTTCATTCAATGTCTTTTCAAGTTTCATATAACATACATAATGTTAAAAATCCCATACATTTCTAATATTTACAAATATGATCCACCGGCAGTCTTCTACTCTATAGGAATAACCGTAAAAGATATTTTCATTTTCAGTAATGAATGTGTTTACAAGTCAAATGGAAAAAGAGACAGCACTCAGCCCACCCATATTCTTGATTTTAATATGGATATAGCGGCTCTAAATAGGATATAATAATTATAAATGAATATAAATATTTTTATAAGAGGCAGAGCCAAATCGTGTTGCCACCATAGGAATTTGTGACCAACTACAAAAATGAGTAGATCTTGGATGAGTACATATGCCAAATAGTTCGCCATGTAGATAGGGCCTTTTGGAGGGGGGGGGGGTTGCCACCAGCTGCACAGTTCCAGATTTCTCAAGATCACCGAAAGGAGAGATCACTGTCTAACAATATTCTAAAGCCGTTATCAGACGACGCATTTTCGCCCTTCAAAATGCTCGTACAACTCTTTCGGCTTTCATTTTTCTTGTCAAAAGCAAGGTATAGGGTTGTATTGCAAGGCAAGAAAACGATCTGGTGGATTGGCATGGGGTTGCCGATTTGGTGACGTTATCGCTCGTTTTGTGACAAAACAGTTATTACGTCATCGCTGTTTTTGTCACAAAAATCACTCGTCCTGTCGCGCCCCATGCATTCGAACATTGACATTGACGGTGGAATTCGAAGGTTCATTTTAAAGTAAATACAGTAAAAAAGTTTATAATGGTTTTTGATTTGCACTTCGAAAATAAAATCGGATTCTATTTCCGCCGTCCACATTGCAGGCATGGAGGTCGCATCTTGTGAAGGTGTGGACGTGTTAGAGCTTATGTGATTCGAATACCAAACATTTTTCACATTGTTCGAAAAATCCGGTGTAAGGAAATACTATCACAAACGTTTTCGACTGATAGAATGCGTCATGAATGGACGTGCATGTTGACAGTGCTAGAGCTCTGTGCTGATCGCCATCATCCACATTTTTCAACATGTTCGAAACAGTCCGTGTCAGGAATACTATCACACAACGGTTTTCGCCTGACTGAAGGGCAAAAACTGCAGTACAAAAGTGTTGTACGTGCATTTTGCAGTGCGTAGAGCTCTCGTGTGATAGCACCTTAACAGTTCCAGCGATCGATTTCCGATAAAATTCGTAAAAACGGACAGACACTCCTCATTTTTGATTATTATTTAGCCTAAATGGAGCTGTTGTAGAAAGCTCAAAAATTGAGAATTTTTCGCTCCGTTGATTTTTGTCGAATAACTGAGCAAATTTTACTCAATCGGGAGAATGGCTGTTTGAAGTCAAAAATTGAGTAAAAATATACTCCGTTTGATTATTATTTTACTCAATATTTAGACTCAGATTTAAGCGTGTGCTTGTCGACAATCCCTTCCAAGGACCTTCAGGCTTTGGCTTAGGTGCGTTTGGAAAAATGGGAAAGGGAATCGTTTATCAACAGTCTCATTAACAGAATGACAGCTCGATGCGATGCTTTTATAGCTCTATGAGATTGGTACATCTCTTATTGGATGAAGAAATAAAGAGTGCTTGTGACATATCCTGTTTGGTGATCGATGTTGCTCTTACTTGCATATCAGCCTACCATAAAATCCTGTGCAAATATTTTTGTTACTATTTCCTGTCTTACAGCATGAGGCATAGGTCTGCCAAATTCTCAAGCATTAAACCTATTTTTTGTCGGAAAATCTCATTTTGGGACAAATGGGTAACTTTAAATTAGGACATACAGTGCCGCCAGAGATTTCATATTTCTTAGAATTTTACGGTCATAGGTCTAGGTTCGACTCCCGGCTTGAGATTGGTTGTTAAGTTGTCGGTCTTTTTATAGAGGGCAAGTTTTGCTCACTTACAGGGCCAATATAAAGCGTCTAATACTTCAGGCCTAAGTATTTCCCTAAATTTTTAAAGTTACAGTTGAATCCGCTTAATGACACATCGGTTAAAGGAATAACTCGCTTATTGTAATAAATGTTCAATCTATGAAAACGTAATAATTAGTCTTATTTGAGCCTGGATGATGGCATATCCCGGCTATTAGAATAAATTTTCTTGACAGATTAGTTATTCCATTAAATGGGTTCGACTCTATATTAATTTTTACAGCAGAGTTATATATTTTAACTATTAAGTGATGTGTGTATTGCACTAAAAAATGGAGATGTCAGAACAAAACTTTATGTCTCAGGCACTTAGAATTTAAATATTCTGCACAAGTTTTATCATCTAACTTACGTCTAATAGTTCTGTAAAAAATAGTGTTATTAGCATTTGTTTAAGTCTAACTTGTGCTTGAGCAACCCATTTTTCTTTTCATGACTCGTTATTTGTATTCGATTAGTTTCCAAAAACTTATGTATTTTTATAGAATAATTTCTTCGCATACTTTCTCCCTAAAACACGCAGCTCGTAAAGTTTTATCTAAAAGAAATAGTCTAACTCTTCACGGTAATTCAATTGCAATTTATATTAACTCGAAGTTTTTTACATCCGTTTTACAGCCAGTCACTGTTATTTTTTCATTCCTACTATTTTTTCTCGCCATCAAATTCAAAGAGTGGAGTAAGACGTAAATTTTTATTTAGGAGCTAATTAGTTTCATTGACTAAGTGCTGAGCGAAAACCCCGATAATCTTTTTTTTTCTTTCTTTCTTTCTTTCTTTGAAACTTCTAGGAGAGGTTGAAGAACATTACCTTCAACTTCAGTTGAAGAGTTCGACTGTTGATTAGATTTAAGAAGAAAAGCACAAAGATAATGAAATTACGCAAACAGCGTCTAACGTCATTTTTTATTGCGTAATAAATGTTTTATGTGAATTATGATGTAAGTGTTTACGGCCTTTTAAACGGGTTTTGTGTTTCAGAAATGTAACTGTTACCTATACAGGGTATCTGGAAATGTCTTGTCCAGACCTTATTTTCATAAGTCATGTACCGTGGATAAGACATTGAACATGGCAGACACATGAAGTAAGAAGGTCTCCCGTTCGGAGCTATCGCGCGGCTGTCGAACTAATGAGTTGTAGTTTTGGTCTATTTTCTCCAGATGTACCGTGAACATCTGTTATAATCCCTTAAAAAATCCTCCGACCAAAAAACCTTCCTTCCATAGGCAGATGCCCTTCGTGTAGGCTTGCCATAAGGCAAAACTCAAACTCAAAAATTAAAAATGTTTTGAATAAAGAAAATATTTATGTTTTAGAACTTTTACAAGTGGAAATTCTGTTTCTCCTTTTTTGGGTAAAAGTTACAAAATTGATATTTTTATGCAGTCCGTTGAATCTGTTTAGGGGATTTTCGTAGTTAAAATTCGTCGTACACGAAAAAGAGTTTGAACTTAATAAAACAAAACCGGCCTTAATATATGAAATGAAAACTTGTGAAACAATTATTGATGGATTTTTTTTCAAGTTCTTTTTAAAGGATTTATAATAAAATAAATGTGATAATTTAGTTAAATTTTCTACCTTTTATGTCGCCGAAAAAGAAAAGAAAGACAAAGGCGTTGTTTTTTTCTAATACAGTCAAACCCCGTTAGTAAGTCGCCTTGATAAAGGCTTCACTCTGCATATAACATCCTCTTTCAGAAGTCCGGACATTTTTCATACGCTTTTTCACAATATTGCGTCGCTATTTTTTCAACCACTCCTCTTAAGGCGTCTCTTTTAAGAGTATGATGTACAAGCTTGGGCCAATTTCTTTTCCAAGATGATCTACCATAAACATATTTATGGAGCACGACTGTCAGTATTTTTCTTTACAACGATTGTTTGCCTCATCAACAGATGCTAGGAATGATTCTAGGACTATTTTTCGTTTCGACTTCTGCCCGTACGATGACAGATTAAATAGCTCAGGCTGTACAGTTAAATTTTAAGTATTATGTATATATATTTTGCATCGTCCTACAATTAGCTTAATTTGGCTTCCATTTTATTAATGCAAATTCTTATTATTAGGTTGTAACCAAAGTTTTCCGCCACTCCAACTATTGCCTGCACAAGCAGTTCCCGTTGGTGTCTTTGCCAATATTTTGTAAAACGGTTTTTGTTATTTGAAAGAAAAGACTTGTTTTAGAGAACTTTGTTGTGAAATCTGTAAAACAATATCGTTATGATAAAGTATAAGGTGTCTGAAATAGAACTACCACGCTACCAGATTGATCCATCATTTACTCACACTTCTGTCGCAAAAAGTCAGCTACAGAATGACACTGAACCATGTGTACAGCTTAAGGTACTACTGTTGAATCATATGACACTGTGAAGATTGGGTACCGAAAGTTCAAAAACGAGGACCGGGATATTAAAGAAGCAGACCGCTCTGGCCGGCCTACTGATGCTGATGAGTCCCGCCTACGACAATTTGTGGAAGAAGATAAAATATTCATCCACTCGAGAGCTAGCTAAAAGAGTTAGACTTTAGTGACATGTCCATTAGTTGCGCTAAGCATAAAAAGCTTGACATATAAGGTCAATAGTTGGGTACCGCGTGAGCTGACTCAAGCAAATCTGGCGGAAAACTTTCGTTACAATCAGATAATTCGAATGCTGAAATTAAAGAAACAGATTAGACGCGTCTCGAAAGTTTTGGAAGAACTTTTTAACTTTAAATTTATAATATTAAGCACTAGCAATTTTAAATTACATCATATATGTATAGTAGATGGTGGGATGTTATTTGCGAAATCTTCAAATTACCGTAGAGAGGGGAGAACAAATGTATCAAAGCTTGCAAACTGGGGCAAATGTAGCAGACCATTTTCTGTTCCTTATAAAATATTTCATTAAAGTTATTTCAACGGAATATTTTGTTTACTGTTTTTTTTTTGAGGGGCGGAGATAGAAACAGGGATGTCGGTGGTAACGTACACTGATAATAAAGTAGTTAACATTTCACCATAGTATGGCTCTGAATTACCTGCAACCTTTCTAGGAAGAAACGTTGAACCATAATATGGTGCTTCAGCTTACCAATGGAACCAAATCATGGTGAAATGTTTCTCGATAGAAAGGATGGAGCTAATTTAGCTCCATTCTATGGTGAAACGCTGAACTATTTCTATTAAAGATGGACCTAATATTTTTGTTATTCTAAAGCAATTCCGACAAAATACTCTTGGGGGTTATTTTGTTCTGTTGGTTTAATATAAGATTACTGCAGTTTTGTCTAAATGCTCATAGCCATTTCAACGAAGCTTTTTTTGTACTCCACTCCAGAAAACTGCAGATAAAATTATATCAACTAAACTCTCACTGATTAATTTATAAACATTGACAAACAAGTAGTATCCAAGCCTTGTTTATAAAGTAGCCCCACGAGATCCTTCTGGACTGATTAAACTCACAGCAAAAAGAAAGAAAAAAAAACAAACCATCTCTATTTAATTCAAACGAGGTTTGCCTACACAATGTCCATCAAACATCACGAGAATTAGAAATTTTAATTTCCGCCAGCAAACGTGTCTGGTGGGCTCTCGCTATCCCAGGGCAATAAAAAAGAGGCCGAACACTGACTCTAAAGCCTCTTCATTGCCAGATGCATCGACTCATCCAATTTGATTGCTCAAATCTTGAAACAAACCTCGTAGGACTAAAAGCGAGCGTGGCTAATCATGGCGCTCGGGGATTGGATATCAAAGCATTTTATCTGAATGGAATATTTATCTTGTTCTCAGGAGAGAGTAGCTGTTTGCGTTGTTTGGAATCTTCCTTTCAAGTTATTTTGAACTAAAAGTCAAAGCCCGTTGTGGAGGCATTTACAGCGGGCGTTAGAATAATCATTTGATGAAAATTTGTCTACACTTGATATACAGGGTGTCCAGCCTTAATGTGAACCAACAGCTAATTCCCGAACCGTTCGGTTTAGATATGCACTTCCAATTTTAAAAATGTTTTAAAAAAGGTAAAGAATGTTTTTACGCGCTTTTCGAACCAAAACACCCATTTAGAAAAAAATTACAAAAATTAAATTTTTATACGGTCCCCAGGTCCTTTCACTTGCATTTAGGAAAAGATGCAGTACACAAAAATAAAGTAAACACAAAAAGTTTCATTTCATTACAATAAAAACTGACCGAGTTTTGGAACTTTGAAAATCATACATTCCATCCATTTTTTCGGTCATTTTCAGGCGGCCCCTTACTAGCTTCTTGAAAATGGCCGAGAAAATGGATGAAATGTACGATTTTGAAAGTTCCATAACTCGGTCAGTTTTTGTTGTAATAAAATGAAACTTTTGTGTTTAGTTTGTTTTTCTGTACTGCATCTTTTCCTAAATATAAGTGATAGGACCTAGGGACCGAATAGAAATTAATTTTTTTCTAAATGAGTTTTTTGGTTCGAAAAGCGCGTTAAAATATTCTTTACTTTTTAAAAACATTTTTCAAATTGGAAGTGCATATCTAAAACGAACGGTTCGAGAATTAGCTATTGGGTCACATTAAGGCTGGACACCCTGTATTTAATCTTCGTTCGCCTAAAATAAATAACTTCATATTCATTTTTTATTACATACCCAAATCGCATTTCATGCTCATTTGGAAACGCGCGGAAACCTTTTCTCATTCGAACGATTTCGTTTTGTGTACACAGGCCCTCTTACAGCAATGCTTCATGCAGACGGTCGTTTTACTGAAAGAAAAATATGCTATTTGGAAAAATGATTTTAAAAGAATCGGAATTGTGCAACCTTCACTTCAAAGCCTGATGACCCCGACTTCAATTTGACGCCATGTCACTCGAAACAGCTGATTTTGTCACGCAAAAAATTCACTTTTTTGAATCTCGGAAATAAAACGGAGCTGAAAAGAGAGAAAAATCGCTTTAAAATCAGGGAACCGGTGGATTTTCAGATTTTTAAAGGAGTGCAGATTTTTTTTCTATATTTTCATACACATTATGAAAAATTTCAAGCGGATCGTACAAACAGTGTAGGTGTTATTACGTATTTTGTGCTTTTTAATCTTTTTGAACTTTTAATCTTCTTGGAGTAATGGTGGTAGGAGTTTTATCTTGGAGCAGTTTGCCTGGAACTGTTAGAGAATCAGTGGGTCAGAGATCTGCGTATCTATATAGTAGGATAATAATGTCAAGAAATGGACCATACGGGAGTTGTAGAATTAAATGCGGTAACCAGAATTTTTAATATTTTCATAACAGTTTTTGGGCTTGACTGACTAGCAGATATCAGCCAACAGTTTTTTTTTGGAGGGGGAGCTGAGGGGGCCAAATTACCACCAACACCTAAAGTATCAGTAGTGGACTTTACGTTGCGCACTGGTCTGTCACGAAGCGGTCAATGTGCAATTTTTATTTACTATCAACCCAGCGTACTGACATGCCACTTATTACTGAGGTACGATTCTTTTAAACCTTAATTTGCACGAGTGAGCGTATGCTGGCCAGCTTGTCAATCTTTAAAGCGCATTTTAAAAGGTATTCGGCTATTTAAAAAACAAAAGAAATTGATGTGGGTTATTATCGTCCCTAAATCGGTCAAGCATTCGATTTCTGTTCACTAAACGTTTTAAAAGCTGGATAATGAAAAAAAACTTCCAAAAAATCAAGATGGGACAAAGACTGAGGAGTGCACAAGATCTTAGCTTTACAAAATTGAAAGCGATGATTAGAATTCCAACAATGCAAGACAGTAGAAGATTTGGAAAGTTCGTGCTTAGAAACATATTTCTCATGCTCTTTGATTCTACATTTAAGAGTTCTTCAGTGTGTTTGTACCAGCTCCTTTATCGGGAGTCTTTCTGTATTGTTGTTACATAGTTCCTCGTTCACTCACAAAATCAACAAGGCGATTGTTGTACAGTTGTCTTGCAATACTCCAACAACAATGACAACCTTCATATAGACGAAGCGGGTATACTATAACGGCCCCCCGCTGGAGCCTCTTATCCTCGAGGATTCTCCTTGATGGGATTTGCTATAGAGGTTCCTTCAGTGGGGTCCGGGTTCGATTCCCGGTGTGGGCGTGGGTGTTTGTGATGTCCTCCTAGTAGGGGGTAACGACGGTCGCCCATGGGTTGTTACCCCCTCCAGCAATGGCCGCGTCGGAGAATTCGGATCTGGTCAGGTTGCAGGCGGCTGGGGTCGGAGGAGTACCAGAAAGGATGGGTTCTCCACAGCGGCCATTTCAACTGGACACTGGAAGGAGAGTTCCGAAGAGGATGGACTGTCCGCCTGAAGCGCCTGGAAGAAGCCTGCAGCCTTTGCTGAATGTCGTGAGGAAGTGGTTGGAAGACCGGATATAGAATGGTGATATGGATGCACTATGTGTTCGTGAAGGAAAAAGGAATTGTATAATGTAAAAGTGTTAAATAAAAATAAATAGATAAAATAAAAAAAATATATTTTTTCATTTTAACCCTTTGAGCGCAAACCTTTCCCAATGGTGAAAAAGGGCAGCCGTTGCCATCGCTCGACTCAACTCGCCATCTTGCTGGTAGTTAAGTCGAGCGATGGCAACGGCTGCCTTTTTTGAGCATTGAGCAATCTATCCAGCTATTCTCGCATTCTTCCATTTTTCAGCAGATGCCAGTGCTGTTAAAAAGAATCGTGACAATTTTTTTTTTTTTTTTTTTACAGAAAATGACGTGCTAAAAAGCAAAGGATTCCCATGGAGCTATGTCACCCGCAACTATTTTTATAGAAATCAAATCTATTCTTCGTAACTGGCAACAGTCAAAACGTGAGAGTTTGGTGTTTCCAGAGCGGGAACACTGCGCTTTAAAGGGTTATAATATCCTCCGACCAAAGAAACTTCACTCTTTAGGCAGATGCCCTTCGTGTAGGCTTGTCATATTGCAAAACTCAAACTCAATTTAGAAATGTTTTGAATAAAGAGAATATTTATTTTGAAGTTTTACAAGGAGAAATTCGGTTTTTTCCTTTTTTCGTTAAGTTACAAAACTGATATTTTTATGCAGTCGCTTGAATCTGTTTAGGGGATTTTCGTTGTTACAATAACACACGTTACGCGAGAAAGAGTTTGAACTTAATGAAACAAAACCGGCCTTAATGTATGAAATGAAAATTTGTGAAACAATTTTTGGTGGAAGTTCTTTTTAAGGGATTTATCTTCTCTAGAGAAGATTTATCTTCTCTACTTATTATAAAAGAAGGTGTCTGTGTGTCTCTGTGTGTGTGTGTGTGTGTGTGTGTCTGTCGGCAGCGTTACGGACAAACGGCTACACCTAGAAACACCAAATTCGGTACTCGGGAAGATGTAAATATGTAGTTGTGCACCTCGAAGCGATTTTTTCAAAATTCGGCCTAGATTTTTTTTATTTTATGTTTTATGCGATTGTTGGCATTTTTTCTCACCTAATTCGTAATGACGGCGGAAATTACGCTCGCAGCAAATCGGCATTTGTATCATCGGATAGAGGAGAAAATTTTCTTTTAAAAACAGTTTGTTCTGAATACGTAACATGATTTACCGATTTTTAGGAATTTTTTTACTAAGCATTTGCTTCGGCGAATTGTTTCGTAAAATAATTTTGAAACTGTCGCATCTTGAATTCTATCCGTCATAACTTTTAGATATTTTGACAAATCGTGAAACATTCTTTTCTCCCTCTTTTAAAATAAAAACGAAAAAATTATGTAAATTAGATGATTTTTTATGAATTTTAATGCAGCCTAATGTTTAGAATTTAATAGCATCAACGCGATCTCACGCCATTCATTACATTGCGATCACGGCACGAGAATTTATCTTCGGTTGTTGCCACAGAAAGGATTAGAAAAAAGGGTTTTCTCAACCAATCGAGTTTTTAAATGGGATATCGGAATTTCAATTCTCAAGTGAGGATCTATGACGTCAAATGCTTTAAGATACGTAAAAATTACGCCATAATTTTAACTCATTTATTCCAGCTCTATTTTCAACACAGTGATACGATATTTTGATTACAATTTACTGTAGAAATAAACTAAGAAATTCACGATTATTATTATTAGAAGTGGTATTTTAATCCGGTGCTTATTTAAAAATTCAAATGTCTTCACGGTGATGAAAATGTTCATTTTAAAAATTACGAAGTTCGTTTCAAAGCGCGATATATAAAAATTTTCCTATTTACTATTTTTATTTTTGACATTTAATTATGGCGCAGACGTTGCCTAACATATGCATAGAGGCTGCGAGTATATTTTTATTTTAACGTTCAATTACGTTCCTCCATAGAGGTCCTACATAACGCAAAGTTTTAATGATACTGTTTGAAAACTACTATGCGAAATATCGAAATTAATTCCCTCAACCAACTGGGGTATCCTTTACGGCAGTCAAACAGTGACGTCATAAATTAAAAAAATGCTTGAAATCTGTAAACTCTGCAACTCTGCGCCATGTCACAATTAAAGCGAGAATAAGTAGCTCCTCGAGATTACACAGTTTGATGTTTTTCAGGAAACAGGACTATGGAGGATATAAAAGATATCGCTATATTAGATACATGGATATTTAAAATGGCCTCCCTTTTATATTTTCTCCCCACAATAAGATGAAATGGTTTGCGGCGCTAAATACGCCAATCATATAAAACTATGTATAAATTAAATATATATGGAGAGTTTCCTTAATGGCAACCATTATGTGAAATGATTATTATTTATGCTAATGCGTAAATTGCAAAGAATCGCCATAGAATCAAAAGATTCCATTGGGGTCAAATAATCTTAGCTGTTTCTTTTAAGGGAGCCTTGAAGAGGGAGAAGCGAAGATAGATAGTATTAATGTACGTAATAGGTAGTATCATTAGATTCGTAAGGATAATATGAATGAATCATAATATACCACGTTAATAAATATTTCATGAAATTAAAAGTGTTTCTCCTTTTTCAACGGTTGTCTTACAACCAACTAAACGAAAAGTAATTCTAATTTGCGTTAATATATCCCGCAGTAATATCAACAGAGGAGATTACTTGAACTTTTTTAAAAATGAAATTCTGTTTTGTCACATGCAGATATGATTTTAGTTGTAAAATATTCGCTTATTCCCGTATGAAGAGCGGGTGAGCAGTTATCTTAAAAACATCTCTTGAAAATAGCATAAATGAATTCAGAAGATCTCAAAACGTGTAAATACACCAAAATCTCGAAGTCGAATTTTTTCATGATTACAATACTTTCCTTATATTGTACATGTTCGGAAAGAAATAAATGGTTGTCCATTCCATGTAGTGTCTTAGGTATTTAATGCTACAACTTGAGCCTAAAAAACAGTATGATGTACAAATAAGACATTTTGAAAGCCAGGAGTTCTCTGCAAACCATTAAGCTTTACACTTTTTTGATAGTGAATGACACTGACGTAGTTTTTTGAGTCATTATACTGCAATGATGCTAGGTTAATACTCGTGACGCAAACTTTACATCAAGAGTCAAATAATTTTGCTCTTTTTCTTTAAATTTCAAATCACGAATAAATTCGAATTACACATGTAAGGAAAATTTTCGTTTCCTACCGTGCGAAGATCGGGCACGCAGCTAGTACAAAAATAAATGTGATAATTTAGATCAATTTTCTGCCTTTTATGTCACCGAAAAAGGCCAGAAAACAGAAGGCGTTGTTCCTTCTAATTCAGTCAAACCACGCTAGTAAGTCACCTAGATAACGGCTACATTCTGCATATAACATCCTATTTCAGAAGTCTGGACATTTTTATACGCCTTTTCACAATATTGTACTCCGGTTATTGCGTCGATAATTTTTCAACCACTCCTCTTAAGGCGTCTCTTTTAGGAGTATGATATACAAGCAAGGTCCAGTTTCTTTTCCAAGATTGTCTACCAACAATACTTCATATTTGTGAGCACGAGTGTCAGTATTTTTAATTTCCGAACATGTACCATGTAAGGAAAGTTTTGTAATCATGAAAAAATGCGACTTCGAGATTTTGGTGTACTGACACGTTTTGAGGTCTTCTGAATTCATTTCTGCTATTTTTACAAGATGTATGTGTGTGTGTGTGTGTGTGTGTGTGGGTGGGTGGGTGGGTGTGAGTGAAAACGAAACGATAGCTCCGAAACGGTACATTCGATTGAGCTCAAATTGGGTATACATGCTATAAACCACTATAGTAAGACCGGCATTGATTTAGATGTGTATAGGACTTGTAGTTTTTCTACAGGGCTACGACAAAGATTTCTTTTACATTTTGGCATATGGGGGAAAATTCTTGGAGGTGCGCTAGCGTTTAAACGGTACATTCGATTGAGCTTCAGTTTGGAATGTATGTTTGAATTATACTTCGATTACAATTTATTTAAATGATTGGTAATGATCTTAATCATAAGTGTTCGGAAAGTCGAGTGGAGTCACTCGAGATTTTTCTTTACAATGATTGTTTGCCTCATCAACAGATGTTAGGAATGCTTCTAAGACTATTCTTCGTCTAGAATTCTGCCCGTACGATGACAGATTAAATAGGACAGACTGTGCCGTGAAATTATAAGTACCATGTATATATATTGCATCGTCTTACAATTCCCATAATTTGACAACCGTTTTATTATTGCAAATTCTTATTAATTCGTATGGTGGAATTAGAGAAATAGATTAGACGTGTCGCGAAATTTTTGGAAGAAAGTTTTTAACTTTAAATTTATAATATTAAGCACTAGCATTTTAAAATTACATCATATATGTATAGTAGATGGTGCGATGTTATTTGCGAAATCTTCAAATTACCGTGGAGAGGGGAGAACAAAATGTATCAAAGCTTGCAAACTGGGGCAAATGTAACAGATCATTTTCTGTTCCTTATAAAATATTTCATTAAAGTTATTTCAAAGGAATATTTTGTTTACCGTTTTTTTTTTTTTTGAAGGGCGGAGAGAGAAAGAGGGATGCCGGTGGTAACGTACACTGTCAATAAAGTAGTTAGCATTTTACCATAGTATGGTGCTCAATTACCTGCAACCTTTCTACGGAGAAACTTTGAACCATAATATGGTGCTTCAGCTTACCAATGGAACCAAATCATGGTGAAACGTTTCTCGATAGAAAGGATGGAACTAATTCAGCTTCATTCTATGGTGAAACGTTGAACTACTTCTATTAAAGGTGTAGCTAATATTTTTGTTATTCTAAAGCAATTCCGACAAAATACTTTTGGGGGGTTATTTTTTTCTGCTGGGTTAATATAAGATTGTTGCAATTTTGTCTAAACGTTCAAAGCCATTTCAACGAAGCTTTTTTTTTGTACTCCACAATGCTCCCCAATCCAGTAAACTGCCTTAAAATTATATCAACTAAACTCCCACTGATTAATTTATAAACATTGACAAACAAGTTGTGTCCAAGCCTTGTTTATAAAGTAATCCCACGAGATCCTTCTAGACTGATTAAACTCACAGCGAAAAAAAAGAAGGAAAAAAAACGAACAAACCATCTCTATTTAATTCAAACGAGGTTTGCCTACACAATGTCCATCAAACATCTCGAGAATTAGAAATTTTAATTTCCGCCTGCAAACGTGTCTGGTGGGCTCTCGCTATCCCAGGGCAATAAAAAAGAGGCCGAACTCTGACTCTAAAGCATCTTCATTGCCAGATGCATCGACTCATCCAATTTGATTGCTCAAATCTTGAAACAAACCTCGTAGGACTAAAAGCGAGCGTGGCTAATCATGGCGCCCGGGGATTGGATATCAAAAAATTTTATCTGAATGGAATATTTATCTTGTTCTCAGGAGAGAGTAGCTGTTTGTGTTGTTTGGAATCTTCCCTTCAAGTTATTTTGAACTAAAAGTCAAAGCCCGTTGTGGAGGCATTTACAACAGGCGTTAGAATAATCATTTGATGAAAATTTGTCTACACTTGATATACAGGGTGTCCAGCCTTAATGTGAACCAATAGCTAATTCCCGAACCGTTCGGTTTAGATATGCACTTCCAATTTGAAAAATGTTTTAAAAAAGGTAAAGAATGTTTTTACGCACTTTTCGAACCAAAACACCCATTTAGAAAAAAATTACAAAAATTAAATTTTTATACGGTCCCCAGGTCCTATCACTTATATTTAGGAAAAGATGCAGTACACAAAAACAAAGTAAACACAAAAAGTTTCATTTCATTGCGATAAAAACTGACTGAGTTTTGGAACTTTGAAAATCATACATTCCATCCATTTTTTCGGTCATTTTCAGGCAGTCCCTTACTAGCTTCTTGAAAATGGCCGAGAAAATGGATGAAATGTATGATTTTGAAAGTTCCATAACTCGGTCAGTTTTTATTGTAATAAAATGAAACTTTTGTGTTTAGTTTGTTTTTGTGTACTGCATCTTTTCCTAAATATAAGTGATAGGACCTAGGGACCGTATAAAAATTAATTTTTTTTCTAAATGAGTCTTTTAGTTCGAAAAGCACGTAAAAACATTCTTTACTTTTTTAAAAACATTTTTCAAATTGGAAGTGCATATCTAAAACGAACGGTTCGAGAATTAGCTATTGGGTCACATTATGGCTGGACACCCTGTATTTAATCTTCGTTCGCCTAAAATAAATAACTTCATATTCATTTTTTATTACATACCCAAATCGCATTTCGTGCTCTTTTGGAAACGCGCGAAAACCTTTTCTCATTCGAACGATTTCGTTTTGTGTACACAGCCCCTCTTACAGCAATGCTTCATGCAGACGATCGTTTTACTGAAAGAAAAATATGCTATTTGGAAAAATTATTTTAAAAGAATCGGAATTGTGCAACCTTCACTTCAAAGCCTGATGACACCGACTTCAATTTGACGCCATGTCACTCGAAACAGCTAATTTTGTCACGCAAATAATTCACTTTTTTGAATATCGGAAATAAAACGGAGCTGAAAAGAGAGAAAAATCGCTTTAAAATCAGGGAACGGGTGGATTTTCATATTTTTAAAGTAGCGCAGACTGTTTTCTATATTTTCATTCACAATCATGATAAATTTCAAGCGGATCGTACAAACAGTGTAGGTGTTACTACTCTTTTTGTGTTTTTTATCTTTTTGAAATTTTTGATCGTGGAGTATAGCAGTAGTCCAAGTTTTCTATTGGATGAGATTGCGCTGAACTTTTAGAGAGTCAGTGAGTCAGAGATGTGCGTAACTACATAGTAGGATAATAATGTCAATAAATGGGCCATACGGGAGTTGTAGAATTAAATGCGGTAACCAGAATATTTAATATTTTCATAACAGTTTTGGGCTTGACTGACTAGCAGATATCAGCCAACAGTTTTTTTTTTTGGAGGGGGAGCTGGGGGGGGCAAATTACCACCAACACCTACAGTATCAGTAGTGTACTTTACGTTGCGCACTGGTCTGTCACGAAGCGGTCAATGTGCAATTTTTATTTACTATCAACCGAGCGTACTAACATGCCACTTATTACTGAGGTACGATTCTTTTAAACGTTAATTTGCACGAGTGAGCGTATGCTGGCCAGCTTGTCAATCTTTAAAGCGCATTTTAAAAGGTATTCGGCTATTTAAAAAACAAAAGAAATTGATGTGGGTTATTATCGTCCCTAAATCTGACAAGCATTCGATTTCTGTACTAAATTAAAGCAAAACCAACAAAAGTTGGAGGAACTTAAAGAGGTCAGCACCACAGTTCACGGCCTCTTGTACTATTTTATCAATGAATGCAGCAAATGCGAATAGTTTGTCACCGTTCTAAGAATGATTAGATAGATCCATTTGGTTCCACCATGACCGAGTGGACAAGACACTTGGACAGCGTAGATGGCCGAAGTGTGAAGGCTCGGGGTTCTGGCCTCGATCCGATGGTTTAGAGTTTTGGCCGGGTTTTCTCCAAGTATAACGTAGATGTGCGTTAGAGCTCCTGAAAAATTCCGAAGGCACGTATTTTAACATTAAATCACAGCGTTATCTATACTATATGAGGCAGCGTTGGGTACAATCCGCAATCTTTGATCACAAGAATGGATAATATAAATAGAACGTTTTAAATTAGCACACATAACACGGTACTTATTTCTATCAGTACGATTGTTTCGGCTGAGAAAAGTCTTCGGCCTTCATCAGCTGTGAGCACAGCCTCACAGATAGTGGGGACTGAAAGATAAACAAAACGAAAGCGAACAGCAAGTAGCCAATTGGAAAAAAAGAAAACCAACAACCCACGGAGAATAAACTAAGGGGGGGTGGGAAACCCTAGTAGCACAAATAGTTCAAAAAACGTTAACATTACGTTGGAAACACGTTTTTTGACGTTAAAAAACGTGTTTTAAACGTCTTTTAGACTAATTGTGCTACTGGGGAAGGAGGGTAGATAAAAAGAAGTAAAGATAAAAAATAAAATAAAACATAGAGAAGGAAAAATAAAATAAAATGAAATGAAATAAGAAAAAAAGACACACTAATTAAGAACATACAAAAAACAATTGAAAACGGAACTGCAAAAGAACAAAAGCAAAAACATAGAAATATACAATTTTTTGTATTATATACAGGGCACCACAATTATATTTATTCATATATATATTTATTTTCAATTATAATAATAATAAGCATAAAGGAAATACAGAAAACACACACAATAACAAGATAAATGAAATATGACACAAGAGAAAAGAAAAGAAAATATACACAAGAGGAAAGAAAGGCAAAAAAGGCGGGGGGGGGCGAGTACAGGAAGTAAATAGAACCTTACAACAACTGTCTCCAAGCAGAAATGAACAAAAGGAATGAAGGAACCATCCTTCACTAAACGTTTTAAAACCTGGATAATGAAAAAAAACTGCCAAAAAATCAAGATGGGACAAAGACTGAGGAGTGCACAAGATCTTAGCTTTACAAAATTGAAAGCGATGATTAGAATTCCAACAATGCAAGACAGTAGAAGATTTGGAAAGTTCGTGCTTAGAAACATATTTCTCATGCTCTTTGAATCAACATTTGAGAGTTCTTCTGTGTGTTTGTACCAGCTCCGTTATCGGGAGTCTTGCTGTATTGTTGACACATAGTCCCTCGTTCAATCACAAAATCAACAAGGCGATTGTTGTAAAGTTATCTTGTAACACACCAACAACAATGCAACCTTCATATAGACTAAGCGGGTATACTATAATGGCCCCCCGCTGGAGCCTCTTATCCTCGAGGATTCTCCTTGATGGGATTTGCTATAGAGGTTCCTTCAGTGGGGTCCGGGTTCGATTCCCGGTGTGGGCCTGGGTGTTTGTGATGTCCTCCTAGTAGGGGGTAACGACGGCCGCCCATGGGTTGTTACCCCCTCCAGCAATGGCCGCGGCGGAGCATTCGGATCTGGTCAGGTTGCAGGCGGCTGGGGTCGGAGGAGTACCAGAAAGGATGGGTTCTCCGAAGCGGCTATTTCAACTGGGCACTGGATGGAGAGTTCCGAAGAGGATGGAGTGACCGCCTGAGGCTCCTGGAAGAAGCCTGGAGCCTTTGCTGGAAGTTGTAAGGAAACGCTTGGAAGGAAGACCGGAGATAGAATATGGATGCACTATGTGTTCTGAAGGAAAAAGGAATTGTATAATGTAAAAGTGTTAAATAAAAATAAATAGATAAAAAAATAAAAAAATAAAAAAAATATTTTTTTTCTTTTTAACCCTTTGAGGCGCAAACCTTTCCCAATGCTGAAAAAGGGGCAGCCGTTGCCATGGGTCGACTTAACTACCAGCAAGTCGAGCGATGGCCACGGCTGCCCCTTTTTCAGCATTGGGCAATCTATCCAGCTGTTCTCGGATTCTTCCATTTTTCAGCAGGTGTCAGTGCTGTTAAACATAATCGTGACAATTTTTTTCCGGGAAATGACGTGCTAAAAAGTGAAGGATTCTCGTGGAGCTATGTCACCGCAACTAATTTTAGAGAAATCAAATCTATTCTTCGTGATTGGCAACAGTCAAAACATCAGAGTTGGATGTTCCCGGAGCGGGATCACTGAGCGTTAAAGGGTTAATGTACTATTTTATTGACTTTTTAAATTATACCATTCAGATTAGCCCTTTAACACGCAGTGTTCCCTCTCCGGGAACACCAAACTCTGACGTTTCGACTGTTGCCAGTCACGAAGAATAGATTGGATTTCTATAAAAATAGTTGCGGGTGACATAACTCCACGAGAATCCTTTACTCTTTTTAGCACGTCATTTCCCGTAAAAAAATGGGCACGATTATTTTTAACAGCACTGACATCTGCTGAAAAATGAAAGAATGAGAGAACAGCTGGATACTTTGGCTGGCTGTGCGGCACAGCCAGCTGCGTCAAAAAAAGATCTCTAAATCTGTGGCACGCGATGGACGTTTCGATCGTCCGGCATCTTGCGGGTAGTTAAGTCGAGCGATGGCAACGACTGCCCTTTTTTCAGCATTGGTCAATCTATCCAGCTGTTCTCGTAATCTTTCTACAGATGTCAGTGCTGTTAAAAATAATCGTACAATTTTTTTACAGGAAATGGCGTGCTAAAAAGTAAAGGATTCTCGTGGATCTATGTCACCAGCAACTATTTTTATAGAAATCAATTGTATAATGTAAAAGTGTTAAATAAAAATAAATAGACAAAATAAAAAATATATTTTTTTTCTTTTTAAGCCTTTGAGTCTCAAACCTTTCCCAATGGGGAAAAAAGGGCAGCCGTTGCCATCGCTCGACTTAACTACCAGCAAGATGGCGGACGATCGAAACGTCCATCGCGTGCCACAGATCTAGAGACCCTCTTTTGACGACAGCTAACAAAAAAGGGTCTCTAGATCTGTGGCACGCTATGAACGTTTGGATCGTCTGCCATCTTGCTGATAGTTAAGTCGAGCGATGGCAACGGCTGCCCTTTATTCAGCATTGAGAAAGTGTTGCGCCTCAAAGGGTTCAATGAAGAGAATCATGTGATAGATGTCGATATACTTATTGTAGTGTGCTTGAACGCAATGGATATCTCTAAACTGCCTTGTACCGTGATGCATTGCAATTCTTTTGATTGCAACTGAGGCATAACTATAAATGATACAGACACTGTTTTCGATAGCGAGCATTGATTTTCAATCCTAAATAACATGCTTCAGTTTTGTATTGTTTCAACTAGACGAATATCTCTGAAATATTATTTATAAACACACACACATACAATGAGTGCCTATGCCACATATAATGTACTGGATTTATTTTGGGTGGTCCTCTAAAACAACTGTACTACATCATCCATTTTTAATAGGGTACATGATAGAGTACATGAAATTAACATAGATAAATTTTGCAGTAATCGATTCATATTTACGACAGTTAGAGCTCGCATGGACAAACAGACAACAAAAAATATTAATCATGCCAAATACATCGATTTTGAAACATTTGCCCCAAAAATTGCAACTTCAAAGATTACTGCGTGTATAAATAATCTAAGCTAATTCTCGCTATTCGTTTCAATAATAATCAATTGCAACGCAAAAAGTTTTATCGATATGTTTTTTAAATAAACGATATTACAATGTTTTTGCAATAAAAATTCTCTCAATTCTGTTGGGATCACGGACTCCTTTGCATTTCACTCATTTGAAAAGAGCAAATAAATAGCATCCGTGTCATTTTGTAGTGAATATTTGATTACAGTGAGTGGCAACGGCTGCAAAGCAAAGAAAATAAATAGGCACTGAGGTTTCAAGCTGAGAGGAACGTTCTATAAAATCAGAGGGAAAACGAAGTTATTAAATACATTCCACAATAGGTATCAGCTTTTTTTCTTTTTCTTTTTTAAATAGAAAAAGGTTTCTCTTATTAATTTTTGGAGAATGGAGATTTTGTGAATGAAAAAAGCATATACCTTTCGTGTAAATAAGCTATGTCACTTTTTGAATATCTTATGTCAGTAAGGCAAATTACCAACACCTAAAGTATCAGTAGTGGACTTTACGTTGCGCACTGGTCTGTCACGAAGCGGTCAATGTGCAATTTTTATTTACTATCAACCGAGCGTACTAACATGCCACTTATTACTGAGGTACGATTCCTTTAAACGTTAATTTGCACGAGTGAGCGTATGCTGGCCAGCTTGTCAATCTTTAAAGCGCATTTTAAAAGGTATTCGGCTATATAAAAAACAAAACAAATCGATGTGGGTTATTATCGTCCCTAAATCGGTCAAGAATTCGATTTCTGTACTAAATGAAAGCAAAATCAACAAAAGTTTGAGGAACTTAAAGAGGTCACCACACCGCAGTCACGTCTCCTTGTACTATTTTAACAATGAATGTAGCAAATTCGAATAGTTTGTCACCGTTCTAAGAATGATTAGATCCATTCGGTTCCACCATGACCGAGTGGACAAGTCACTTGGACAGCGTAGATGGCTGAAGTGTGAAGGCTCGGGGTTCTGGCCTCGATCCGATTATTTAGAGTTTTGGCCGGATTTTCTCCAAATATAACGTAGATGTGCGTTAGAGCTGCTTAAAAATTCCGAAGGCATGTATTTTAACATTAAATCACAGCGTTATCTTATATAAATAAAATTAGACTTTTGTCTGTACATTTCTTGGAATTCAAAAATTTTGCGATTTCTATCCGTTTCAAGCACCCGGGAATCCGATGCGACCCTCAAAAAAAAGTTTGTCTGTCTGTCATTCTGTCATTCTGTCGCTCTGTCGTTCTGTCATTCTGTCATTCTGTCCGTGACGCTTTTTCTGTTTAAGCATCACGTTAAATCGTCTGAAGCGAATGATATGAATTTGGGTGTCATGATAGGTGGTCACTCAACTTAAAACATAGGCGTCGAATTTTAAAAAAACCTTGATTAGATTTTCAGATTTTGCGAAAATCGTTTCAAACTGCGTAAATTTGTGTTCAAGCATCACGTAAAAACGACTGAAGCAAATGATATGAAATTGGGTGTCGTGATAGGTGGTCACTCAACTTAAAACATAGGCGTCGAATTTAAAAAAAATCCGGATTGGATTTTGAGATTTTTCGAAAATCGTTTCAAACTGCGTAAATTTGTGTTCAAGCATCACGTAAAAACGACTGAGGCGGATGATATGAAATTGGGTGTCATAATAGGTGGTCACCCAACTTAAAACATATGCGTCGAATTTTTAAAAAATCTTGGTTAGATTTTGAGATTTTGCGAAAATCATTTCAAACTGCGTAAATTTGTGTTCGCATATCACGTAATAACTGCTAAGGTGAAAAAATGATATTTGGTGAAATGATAGGTGGTCACTCACCTTAAACTTTTAGCATCTAATTAAAAAAATCGATCAGATTTAGAGATTTTGCGAAAATCGTTTAAAACTGAGTGAATCTTTGTTCCCGCATTACGTAATAACGACTAAAGCGAATGATATGAAATTTGGTTACATGATAGATGGTTGCTCAACACAAATTATAGGTGTCCAATTTTTTAAACATTTATATTAGATTTTGAGATTTTGTGAAAATTCTCTCAAAATACGTTCATATTTCTTCAAACATCACGTAATAACGACTAATACGAATGATACGAAATTTAGTGATATGATAGGTAGTTGCTAATCTTAATTTATAGGCGTTGAATTTTTAAAATATTTTGATTACATTTGGAGATTTTGTGAAAATCGTTTTAAAATGCTGAAATTATTGTTCCAGCATCACGAAATAAAGACTGTAGGGAATGAAACGAAATTTGGTGACATGATAGGTTGCCACTCAACTTAAATTCTAGGCTTCCAATTTTTCAAAAATGTTAATTAGATTTTGAGATTTTGCGAAAATTATTTCTATGCGTAAATATTCGTTCGCGCATCACAGAATTACCACTAAAGCGAATGAAATGATATTACTTATTTACTCTCTAACCTGTAATATTTTAACAATACATAAATTTATAACTTCGCTTTCTTTACTTTGGCAACATACTACATCTATTCTGTGTACTCCTACAATGCTGACGAAATATCTCTAGCTTTTTGGAAATTTACATTCAGTACATCCCGTCAAGGACGGGTACTTCAGCTAGTCTGTACTATATGAGGCAGCGTTGGGTACAATCCGCAATCTTTGATCACAAGAATGGATAATATAAATAGAACGTTTTAAATTAGCACACATAACACGGTACTTATTTCTATCAGTACGATTGTATCGGCTGAGAAAAGTTTTCGGCCTTCATCAGCTGTGAGCACAGCCTCACAGATAGTGGGGACTGGAAGATAAACAAAACGAAAGCGAACAGCAAATAGCCAATTGGAAAAAAAGAAAACCAACAACCCTCGGAGAATAAAATAAGGGGTGGGGAAGGAGGGTAGATAAAAATAAGTAAAGAAAAAAATAAAATAAAACATAGAAAAGGTAAAATAAAAAAAACATAGAAAAGGAAAAATAAAATAAAATAAGAAAAAAAAATCTCTAAATAAAAACATACAAAAAACAATAGAAAACGGAACTGCAAAAGAACAAAAGCAAAAACATAGAAATATAGAATTTTTTGCATTATATACAGGACAGCACAATTATATTTATTCATATATATATGTATTTTCAATTATAATAATAATAAGCATAAAGGAAATACAGAAAACACACACGATAACAAGATGAATAAAATATGACACAAGAGAAAAGAAAAAAAAATGTACAAGAGGAGAGAAAGGCAAAAAAGGCGGGGGGGGGGGCGAGTACAGGAAGTAAATAGAACCTTACAACAACTGTCTCCAAGCAGAATGAACTAAAGGAATGGAGGAACCATTATTCACTAAGCGTTTTAAAAGCTGGATAATGAAAAAAAAACTTCCAAAAAAATCAAGATGGGACAAAGACTGAGGAGTGCACAAGATCTTAGCTTTACAAAATTGAAAGCGATGATTAGAATTCCAACAGTGCAAGACAGTAGAAGATTTGGAAAGTTCGTGCTTAGAAGCATATATCTCATGCTCTATGAATCTACATTTAAGAGTTCTTCAGTGTGTTTGTACCAGCTCCTTTATCGGGAGTCTTGCTGTATTGTTGACACATAGTCCCTCGTTCAATCACAAAATCAACAAGGCGATTGTTGTAAAGTTATCTTGTAACACACCAACAACAATGCAACCTTCATATAGACGAAGCAGGTATACTATAATGGCCCTCCGCTGGAGCTTCTTATCCTCGAGGGCTCTCCTCGATGGGATTTGCTATAGAGGTTCCTTCCGTGGGGTCCGGGTTCGATTCCCGGTGTGGGCCTGGGTGTTTGTGATGTCCTAATAGTAGGGGGTAACAACGGCCGCCCATGGGTTGTTACCCCCTCCAGCAATGGCCGCGACGGAGCATTCGGATCTGGTCAGGTTGCAGGCGGCTGGGGTCGGAGGAGTACCAGAAAGGATGGGTTCTCCGAAGCGGCCATTTCAACTGGGCACTGGATGGTGAGTTCCGAAGAGGATGGAGTGTCCGCCTGAGGCACCTGGAAGAAGCCTGGAGCCTTTGCTGGAAGTTGTAAGGAAACGCTTGGAAGGAAGACCGGAGATAGAATATGGATGCACTATGTGTTCTGAAGGAAAAAGGAATTGTATAATGTAGAAGTGTTAAATAAAAATAAATAGATAAAATAAAAAAAAAAATATTTTTTTTTCTTTTTAAGCCTTTGAGGCTCAAACCTTTCCCAATGGGGAAAAAAGAGCAGCCGTTGCAATCGCTCTTACTTAACTACCAGCAAGATGGCGGACGATCTAAACGTCCATCGCGTGCCACAGATCTAGAGAGCCTTTTTTGACGACAGCTGACCAAAAAGGGTCTCTAGATCTGTGGCACGCGATGAACGTTTGGATCGTCCGCCATCTTGCTGGTAGTTAAGTCGAGCGATTGCAACGTCTGCCCTTTTTCCAGCATTGAGAAAGTGTTGCGCCTCAAAGGGTTCAATGAAGAGAATCATGTTATAGATGTCGATATACTTATTGTAGTGTGCTTGAACGCAATGGATATCTCTAAACTGCCTTGTACCGTGATGCATTGCAATTCTTTTGATTGCAACTGAGGCATAACTATAAATGATACAGACACTGTTTTCGATAGCGAGCATTGATTTTCAATCCTAAATAACATGCTTCAGTTTTGTATTGTTTCAACTAGACGAATATCTCTGAAATATTATTTATAAACACACACACATACAATGAGTGCCTATGCGACATATAATGTACTGGATTTATTTTGGGTGGTCCTCTAAAACAACTGTACTACATCATCCATTTTTAATAGGGTACATGATAGAGTACATGAAATTAACATAGATAAATTTTGAAGTAATCGATGTATATTTACGACAGTTAGAGCTCGCATGGACAAACAGACAACAAGAAATATTAATCATGCCAAATACATCGATTTGGAAATTTCTCCCCCAAAAATTGCAACTTCAAAGATTACTGCGTGTATAAATAATTTAAGCTAATTCTCGCTATTCGTTTCAATAATAATCGGTTTCAACGCAAAAAGTTTTAACGATATGTTTTTTAAATAAACGATATTACAATGTTTTTGCAATAAAAATTTTCTCAATTCTGTTGGGATCACGGACTCCTTTGCATTTCACTCATTTGAAAAGAGCAAATAAATACCATCCGTGTCACTTTGTAGTGAATATTTGATTACACTGAGTGGCAACGGCTGCAAAGCAAAGAAAATAAATAGGCACTGAGGTTTCAAGCTGAGAGGAACGTTCTATAAAATCAGAGGGAAAACGAAGTTATTAAATACATTCCACAATAGGTATCAGATTTTTTTTCTTTTTTAAATAGAAAAAGGTTTCTCTTATTAATTTTTGGAGAATGGAGATTTTGTGAATGAAAAAAGCATATACCTTTTGTGTAAATAAGCTATGTCACTTTTTGAATATCTTATGTCAGTAAGGGAATTGTATTGCAGAATTGATTGCGGAAAGCATTTTGGGATAGCGATGAAATTTTCCTTAGGAGTATTTGCAGAACTTACACATCAATATATAGTTTCGCTTTTCTGCAAATTCTATTTATTTTCGTTGTTTGATTCCGTTATTAATTTACTTTTTTCACAAATTAATCTGTAACTTGTTTGCATTTTGATTAAAGCAAACTAAACCATATATATATATATATATATATGAGGTCACGAAAGTAATGAGGGAATTTTTGTTTTGGCTCTACATTTTTCGATTTTTTTTTCATTCCTTTTTTGTGTATTGTTTATTATGTGAAGCAGCTAAACAGCTTCCATTAAAATTTAAAAGTATATATTACTGAGATTTGCTTGCATGATTCAGAATTTCAGGTAATTTGTATTTGCATTTTGTGTTATGACAGCACAAAATACAAATATTACGCGAAGACATCTTCCTACATGGGGGGTGCCTTGTGCGGAAGACTATTTAAGGAGTTCTAAAGCGTATCCACGTTACATCTGGAGAAAACCTCCCAAAACTCTAGGTGACCGCGAGGTAGGCCCGATCCTGGGACCTTCACCGTTCAGGCCATGGTGGGGACTTCAGTTACTTTGAACAGACTGCCACAAAATTTGTTTATGTTATTTAAGTGCACTTTGCGTTGAATTCTGTTTAAAATCGCCAACATATCACATCGCCGACATAAATATAGTAACGCATTATCACCTATGAATGACAAATGTTTTTAAAGAATTATAGAGTCCTAGTACATCTCTCTATATAAAATAACACTCTTAGCATGGCTTAATATTTATGAACAGATATCATCTATGAGGCGGGAAATCTCAAAAATTATATTATTAAAAGTTATCAGATTTTTGGGGTCAGATTTTTCCAACACTAGACGTCTCTGCCTCTGTTAAGAAACTGAAAATTTCCCCCCACACACAAAGGATATACAATGCAAAAGATTTAGAAAAGCATTAAAAATTCGAATATTTTTAAAGGTACAGTTCTTTAATGTTTATTCATTTCATATTCATTTATCTTCATTTTTTGACTCAAAGTGTGTTGTACAAGCCCCTTCCTAGCATGCTATGGAGTATTTCGACGTGACGTTTTACTAACCTTATCTGAGTGACAGCCGACTGCACATCCTTTCTGTGCATATTCCCCTATTGTTTTCCTATTGTATTCAACTAAGAAAAAGGGTATTAGGAACATCAGTTTTAACTATCATAAATCACTTATTGAAATAAAAATTCCGCTTGGAAATCAAAGTTTGCTTAGCCAATTCAATCCATTGCAGTTATCCATAAACTTGAATTTAATACTTTTTAATGTCCATAATTGGGTTTATACAGGGATAAACATTTAGAGCTCGATGCGATTTTACAGCTCTATGAGATTGGTACATCTCTTATTGGATGAAGAAATAAAGAGTGCTTGTGACATACCCTGTTTTGTGATCGATGTTGCTCTTACTTGCATATCAACCTACCATAAAATCCTGTGCAAATATTTCTGTTACTATTTCCTGTCTTAAGCATGAGGCATAGGTCTGCCAGATTCTCAAGCATTAAACGTATTTTTTGACGGAAAATCTCATTTTGGTGCAAATGGGTAACTTTAAATTAGGACATACAGTGCCGCCAGAGATTTTATTGTGCTTAGAATTTTGCGGTCATGGGTCTAGGTTCAACTCCCCTCTTCAGCTCGGTTTTTAAATTGTTGTTCTTTTTATAGAGGGCAAGTTTGGCTCACTTAAAGGGCCAATATAAAGTGGCTAATACTTCTGGCCTAAGTATTTCCCTAAATTTTTAAAGTTACAGTTGAATCTGCTTAGTGACACATCGGTTAAAGGAATAACTTGCTTATTGTAATAAATTTTCAATCTATGAAAATGCAATAATTAGTTTTATGTGATCCTGGATGATGGCATATCTCGGCTATTAGAATAAATTTTCTTGACAGATTATTTATTCCATTAAATGGGTTCGACTGTACATTAATTTTTACAGCAGAGTTATATATTTTAACTATTAAGTGATGTGCATATTGCACTAAATACTGGAGATGACCGAACAAAACTTTATGTCTCAGGTACTTAGAATTTAAA